>BGNK01002371.1:74786-104273 GCA_003297005.1 Symbiodinium sp. clade A Y106 | reverse complement strand
GGGAGGGGGGGGGTGACAGCCCTGCATCATATATATATATATATATATATATATATTTCAAATGTGTATATACACACACTTCATTTTCATTACTTATAGGGACTATCAAAAATGATGTTTCTAATTCTTCAGACTCCTACATTCGTCTGGGCTTCTGGACACGTCCGGGGCGCCTTTCCCCGGTCGAGCGCGGCTTTCCTTGGTGGTACTATAGGCCTTAATAATTAGAACAGCGTTCCTTTAAAGGGTCCCTTTAAAGGTGGTCTATAAGAGATCTATAGTAGGGTTCTATAGTATAGGAGCCTTAATAGTTAGATTAGGGTTTTGGGGCCCATTATACTCTATTATAATGGGGAACCACCAAAATAGTATTGGTAATTACTTATGCTGTTTTGTTTACATGGCTCCTTTTCGGTCTGAAGAGCTTAGGGTTCAGGGCGTATACAGGCTTTAGGGCTTAGAGCTTAGGGTTTATAAAGGGGTAGGGTTTCGGGTGCGATGCATCTGGAGGTCCTCAAGGACGAGATGAACCCTAAAAGGGCTTAAGGCGCATACACCTTACGGGGATTCATAGTAGTATATAGGGCCCCTACTGTTAAGGGTCGTTTGGTCCCCAAGGGTGGTTTTAGAGTTTAGTGGTTTAGGGGCTGAGGGCGTCTCGGGGTTTAAGTCTGAAGGGTTTAAGGTGCATGGGTTTCGTGGTTTAGGGTGGAGGGTAGGAATCAGCGCATCTTGTGGAATGTTAGCGGGTCGCGTGAAATCTGGCCCAAGCTGCGGAAGATAAACAGAGTTGCACATCAGTTGGCCAGGTGTGCTGCTAACTTGCGACAAGCATCATCGCCACAACCCCAAGCTCATCTGCCTGCGCATGATCATGTTCGGGTGGCAGGTACGTCTGCAATACAAGGTGCATGGAACGTCCTGTGGAAAACCACTCGTGGGAAAGCTGCCGATGCTGGAGGCGATTACACTACGACACAGACAGACAGCCAGACAGACAGACAGACAGACTCACACGGAAATGTAGCATTCCTAGGTTCGTCCATGTTTCGAACCTGTGTCGTCCTGGACTTCTACCCAGAGGACCCAATACCCCTTAAATAAGGAATATGGATTAAATCGTAATATGAATCCCCTTATTATTTAAGGTATATTCCTTAATTAAGGGGTATTGGGCTCCCTTAAACCCTAAACCCTATAGATCCACCCTTAAACCCTAAACCCTATAGATCCCTTATAGAATCCCCTTAAAGGGACCCTATAGATCCCGTTAAAGGAACCCTAGGTATTCCTTAGTTAAGGGGTGTTGGGCTCTCTGGGTACTTTTCAGCGAACCTGCCTCGGATGGGCAAAGCGCTAGCAGCTCCACGGCCTGAGGGTTACAAAAAGGGAGGGCGATTCTAGTCGGTTTAGGGTTTAGGGTTGTAAAGGGCTTTAGATGGTTTCGTTGATGGCCTTATAGAGTTTCGATAAAGGTTCACTGCTGTAGAGTCTTTTGAGGGCTACTTGAAGGGTTCCTAGAAGCTAAATACAGGGTTGTGGTTAAGTTTTAGGGTTTAGGGACCACTGCGGGCCACGGGGGCCTTAATGATCAGACTGTGGATTTGAAGTGGGGGATATTCTAGCACGGTCAAAGGTTTTGGGTTTAGGGTTCAGGGTTCTCTTGAAGGGCTCCAGAAGGGCTCTGGAGAGTCTTTTGGGCGGTTGAGGGTTTGTGGGTCCATGATAATTCGAAAGGAAACCTGTGGAAAAGCATTGCTAGTTATTCCGACACCTACATTCCGACGGATCTCACAAGAGCTCAGACGTTTCAAACTACAACAACCGGTCGATGGCTTGGGGTGGTTAGGGTCTAAGGTGCAGGGTTTGGGGCTTAGGATTCAGGGTTTACGGTACGCAATTCCGAAGTACAGCGAAACTTCCAGTAAGGCAAGGGCAGATGCCACGGTGTCTTCCACAGCTAGTGAGACGAAGTACCTGCGCAAGAGGACTTCGTGGTTGCCGCGTGCCAGGAAGTGACAGCGGATTTTCAACGGTGCGTTAGCATGACACATGTGCGTGTTCCTTGCGGACCAAATACATGACCCTTATAAGTAGGGGCCCTACAACCTTACCCTAAGGGTCCAAGTACCTAATAATCATATACTCTCTTAAATATTGAGCTACCTAACTACTATCCTAAACTCAAGTACGAAATTATTGGGTCCTTTGGACCCTTAGGGTTATAAGTAGGGGCCCTACAACCTTATACTATGAATCCCTAAATGGTATGTGAACCTTAACCATTCTTAGGTTTGATGTCGTCCTTGAGGTTGAGTCAGCCATCGCTGAGAGCCCAAATCGGCCTACTTCCGCACCTCGCAGACACGAAAGATTGCTCAATCTAAAGGCCCATAAACGTCTGTAAACCCCCCCAAACAAACAATATAAACCCAATATAAACCTCCATACACCCTGACAAACCCCCATAGACCCCCATGAACCCCGAGAAACCCCTAAACACCCCTTCTCCCTATTTCCCCCGAAGCGCTTGGAGGGAGGGGGTCACTCGTTCAAGACGCTCTTCGCCCTGTCCTGGAACCTGTGGCCAGTTCAGGCAAGTCTACTCGGACATTTTGTTGGGTTTTTAACCCTAAGGCTAAGGACTCATATTTTGAGGTTTTAGGGCCTAAAGACCATATTATATGAGGCTTTTGGGACATTTTGTTGGGTTTTTAAGGCTTGAGGGTTTAGGGTTTTGGGGTTTAGAGTTTATAGGGCATAGGATACTACTGAAAATAGTGTTAATACAAGGCTTTCTATACTAAGGCTACTACAATAGAGTTGGGTACTGCAATATCATACATTGTTGGATTTCTACGACGGTTGCTGCAGAATCAAGAAGCTCGAGTCAGTTTATAGCACCTGCAGGCCGATGACGTATTGGCTTACAGAAGAAGCGCCAAGAGTTGGAAACCCACTAGCCTCAATCCTTAAGAGTAATGCATAGGGAATCCCAGCACTATTTGGCCTTAATCCGGTTTCCAACTTTATGGGGTTTACTGTAGGGGTTTAGGGTTTAGGGTTTTAGTCCCTAAACCCCTACAGTAAACCCCATAAAGTTGGAAACCGGATTAAGGCCAAATAGTGCTGGGATTCCCTATACATTACTCTTAAGGATTGAGGCCAATGATGTTCCAACTTTCTGGCTTCTACTATAAACCCTAAACCNTAGTGCTGGGATTCCCTATACATTACTCTTAAGGATTGAGGCCAATGATGTTCCAACTTTCTGGCTTCTACTATAAACCCTAAACCCTAAACCCTAAACCCTGAACCCCTGAGAGCACTAAGTTTGACCGCCGAGTGGAGCCTCCTGAGATCCCAGTTCGGAGGAAGCTCGTTTGCCAAGTCCTGGCAATATCAGGAGAGTTTTTTTTTGACGGCGTTGCTAGAGTCCAAAGACGCACTCCCGAATTCAACACAAAGGCCTAAAGAAAAGGATATCAGGAGAGTTAGGGTTTAGGCTTCCCTGAAAGGAGCCCTTCATAGAAGCCATAAAGGAGCTCTTAAGGGTTCCTTGAAAGGGTTTCGGGTTTGTAGGTGCAATACGGTTGATGGACAAAATCCTGCATGACCTTAAGGACTCTAAACTATGGGAATTATGGTATATTCCTTATAATGGGTAATGCAGGATTTTGTCCATCAACAGTACCAGGAGAGTTAGGGTTTAGGGTTTCAGGAGTTAGGATTTCAGGCTTTTGGGATTTTAGGATTTAGGGCTTTAAGATTTAACGTTTCAGGCTGTTGGAACGTTTTTGATTTAGGACTTAGGGTTTAGGGTCAATACAGGGTCAGTGCTCTAATAGGAACAGAGACACTTTCATACGATATAGTATTGGGCTTGCCAAGTCCTGGTGCTAGGAGAGACGGGGGCGGGGGCACCCAAGGTAGTCCCTTGAAGGGTTACTTGAAGGGTCCCCTTAAGGGTTCCTTTAGGGGTTCCTTGAAGGGTCCCTCTAAGGGTTCCTTCTAAGGGTTCCTTTCAGGGTTCCTGTAAGGGTCCCTTTAACGGCCCCTTTAAGGGCCCCTTTAAGAGTTCCCCTATAGGACTTTTATAGGTACTCAGCCGTTTAGTACACAGTCGTCCATGGACCCGTAAGGCACAAAGGGAGAGAAAGGCCGCCCAAAGATGTCTCTTCCTTGATCTTTGAGCTTTCTTTGCTTACTACTACCTGGACCTCAACAGTATGTAGAATAATAGCCTTTTATAGGTTTTTGGCCATTATTTTACCTACTTTTGGGGGTCCAGGTAAGGCTGCTAACCCGGGGCTCCTTCTAATGAGGATGTCCTGTCTGATTTTCGTCGCCCGGGACAGAAAAACTAGACTTCGTCACTCGCGACGGCCTGGTCGTCCCCGAAAGAAGACATTCGCGTACGTGCCTCGATCGGTACGTTTGGAGTAGAGCGTTGAAAAGCACTTGCTGCATGCGAGCGATAACCCACAGAGCCCATGTCTATGCAATACGGAACATCCTCCCTTCCGCTAGACAGACATCCTTATTCCTGAAGGACGAAATGACCCTTAAAAGTAGGGGCCCTATACCCATATGCTATGAATCCCTATATGGTATATGAACCTTAAACCCTTTTAGGGTTCATTTTGTCCTTAAGATTAAGATTGCAGGTGGTGCGATGCTGGGCTCCGCAGGAATGAAGGGCAACACTCTCTTGCCGCAAGCGAGTGACTCTACACATGCTGCAAAATCTGGCAGGTTGCTCAAGCAGAATGCCAACAGTCCGCGCCTGTCCTGTAGATATGGGGGCAGGACGTTCATGGTGGAGTGGGCACAGTCTTCTGAACAAGTTCAAATTTGATTGCCGATTGTGTTGACGAGTCGAGGGCATACGGTGGCACTGATCGTCAACTAGTCAGGCAGGTCACAGTGTCTCATTCAAAAGCAGTTTAGGCCTAAGCTTTGCGGCTTCCCGGCCCATGTCCAGGCGCTGCAACGTTGGATGGGTATTGGGCTATTCATTGGGAAGCAACTACGAAACACAATAACATCCCCTTAGGAACCCCATGTAAATGTCCTATATTGCCCCTCGAAACCCTAAAACCCTATTTCAATTATCCATAGTAGTTCCTTTTGGGGGTTCATATTTAGAATCCTATAAGGTAATCCCAAAAGGGAGTCTATGGTTTAGAGCTTTAGAACTTATTATCAAGCCGTGAAGTAGGCTGGGCATCTTCGCTGGTCGCAGCTCTGGCGAATGACTCGAGCCTGACCACGCACAATACCTAGAGGCTCATACTGCAACGATGGGACTAAAAGGCTGTTATTGGGAGTTGGGAGCTGTTCGTCCAGAGGACGAACGGCCTTAATAATTAGGATAGGGTGTGGGGGCTCCCTGTTACAGTTACCTAGAGGGTCATACCCTACCCCTTTTTTAGGATACCTAGTCTTATGGTTATGATCTGTTATCTTAAAAAGTAGGCGCCGTAAAAAAGGGGTAGGGTATGAGCCTCTAGGTAACGCTCTTCGATGGGTCTGGGGCTTCGGGGTTTTAAAGGTTACTGGGGGTAGGCGCTGGCGTTTCTTGCTTGAGTGTCCTTTGCGCGAGTGCTGCAGACTTGGCAACAACAAGTGATCAGAACAGTCGGATGCAAGCTGAGAACATGCCGAATATTTGATTCCTCCAGCCTGGTGCAACTGGCATGGGCACAGCCGGCATATCGCATGCCTCGGACTCTCAGACCCCTCCTTTGATATGAGGGAGCCCTAAACAATACTATCATGGAAATTCCTTGTGGCCTCCATCTGTCTATAATTACCGTATCTCACTGTATATTCTAGTATACCATAATAAACTATCCTATGGCATTGGATTGAATAGTACCCGAAAATATGTTGCAGCATATGGGGTTTCCGTTTTTTAATAAGAAGGGTCCTACTATTTAGGGTACTATATTAATATTATTTCGGGTCCCTATTTTCAGAAACTGCCACATTGTAGCTATAACCATAATCTACTCTAGCTGCCCTAACGATCCGAGTGCTGAATCATCATAGACTCCCCAGAAAGCGCAATACCCCTTAATTAAGAATTTGGCTTGAA
Organism: Symbiodinium sp. clade A Y106; assembly: GCA_003297005.1. Taxonomy (NCBI): domain Eukaryota; class Dinophyceae; order Suessiales; family Symbiodiniaceae; genus Symbiodinium; species Symbiodinium sp. clade A. The sequence continues at coordinate 98,173 of BGNK01002371.1, read as the reverse complement.
TCACAATATGAACCCCCGTATTATTTAAGGTATATTCAACATTAACCCTAGGTGGGGCTTTTAGGGCTTTTGAAAAATATTGGTAAATAAGATCCTCTTAAGCCCAATAAGGGAAAATATAAAATGTCCCAAAGCCCTACCTAGTAACCTCTATTTTGCAACTACCCAGAGACTCCAAAACCACTTAAATATTATAGGATCCATAATATGATTTCCGATATATTCCTTAGTTAAGAGATACTGGAGTCTCTAGGTACTATCCCAAACCTAAATACCTAGCTATTGAGTCCTTCGGACCATTAGGGCTGCAATTTACCCAACAAAAGTCGCCCTCCGTTGGGGCCCGGACCATGACCGCTCCATATCCAGCCCTGTCCATCACTTCCTTGGCGGCTACGTCTGGACATAGTATCAGTATATTAAGGGTTTACTACTCTTCAATAGCCACGGTATACGAGAGTATGTTATGTTATCGTACAGTATAGGCACGTGGACTAAATACCCTAGAGTATGCTATGACCAACCCAAAACCCTGAACCCTAAGCCCCTAAACACGTAAACCCTGATGACCAATAGCGAACCAAGCTTCCCTGCCAAAGAACACTATAGTATGTTATGTGATCCCTATATGGTATATGAAGCTTATGCTGAAAAGTAGGGGCCTAATACTCCTATACTATGAATCCCTATACGGTATACTACGGGTATAATATGAGCCTTAAACATTAAACCCCTTTGGGGCTCATGTCGTCCTTACGGTTGAGCCAAGCCTCTAAGCCAAAGAATACTATAGTATGTTATATGATCCCTATACGGTATACTATTGTATCATGAGCCTTAACCTTGAGCCAAGCCCTAAACCCTAAATCTTGAACCCAAACCCTAAACCCTTGTTCTTATAAGTAGGGGCCTAGTACTCCTATACTATGAACCCCTATATGGTAGAATAATACTTACTTCCCCAATAAGCCACAGAAATGAAAGGTTAACCTTTCCGGTTCCTACTAAACCATAAGAACCCAAAAAGTTTAAAGGTTGGGTATTGGGGATCTAAGAATATGAGCCATAAACCCTAAACCCTGAACCCAAAACCCTAAACCCTTCTTATATAAGTAGGTGCCCCTATATGCTATGTTAATACGAGCCATGAACCTGTCTAGGGCTCCTTGAGCCAAGCTTCCCTGCCAAAGGTGTCTTCAAAAGCGCGCCTTGCCGGCACAAGGTCGGAAAGATCTCAGGGCATCTGTGAGCCGAGAATTGCGGAGGCTTTGTTTTTTGGTTCAGGATTTTATGGTTTAGGGGTTTAGGGTTTGGGGCTTTTGGGGCTTTAGGGGTTTAGGGCTAAGGGCTGAGGGGTATAGGGGCTTTGGGTTTGGGGGTTGGGGCTTTCAGGGCTAAAGAGCTTACCTAAACCCCTAGAATAGGTGAAGCAATGGCCCAACCCCTTTTCACTGCCGTGGGGCACCGTCGGCATCCCGTGGGCGACGCCAAGAACTACGGACACGCTGAATAACCGAAGACCAAGTCTGTCTGTTTTGCGACACCTCTAACAACTTAGCCCAACCCCAATAACAGTCTATTATTCTACATAGTACTTTCAAGGTCCAGGTAGGGTTTAGGTTTAGGGCTGGAGTGAAGTGGACGGCTTCAACGACGATCACGGCCTCACTGATCCGCCATCCCTTGCAAAGGCAAGCCGGAAGTGTCACTCGACTTGTAAGAGTGATCTTGTGGTATCTCTTCGTCCTCTTGGGATTGCAACGTGTGCCGTATCTTTTTGGCTTGCAGAGCTCGCCCACTTCGCAGATGTGCTAGTACATGGTCTTGCTGCTGTGACACACTGAAGTGAAACACCTAAAGGCAGAGAGAACCACACCCAGCTAAAGAACCAGCATGGTGACTGCTGGAGGCTGGGTGCTGCCGCTCTGCAATTGGGAAATAATCTTTGAGAGGAAGATTGCCAGCTCATGTTTCGCTGATCCTCTACAGTGCGATGACTCCGGGAGAATACAGCTAAAAGATGACATGTCCGGACCGACGTCTTCTCGTCGTAACGGGATAATGTGCGACCAGAGCCTGCGGCAGGGATTTCAGATCTCCAGGCGCACGTTTGAGATGGTTTGTGGTTGTTTGAAGGTAGCACGGACAATTTTGTCCTTCGATTAAATATGCGGGCCTTAACAATTAGAATGAGTTTTGGAGTACACTATACTAGAACTAATTATAATAAGGAGCCCCATCAGAGTACAGGTAATTATCTAGGCCCCTATATTGCATCCGCTGACGGCTTGCCTATCTATGCGAAGTCTCCACCGAGCCACCGAAGGTACAAGTGCGACACACTACCAGTAGCAACTGTCGACAAGCAGCAAGGTTGCCTGACGTGATTGGACAATGACCGGCGCCCGTTTTGTCCTACGCATGATCTTGCAGCTTCCATGCGGCATCTGAAAGAGACACAAGCAGGTCAAGTCCGTGTGTGTGTGTGTATTTGTACAATCAAGCAGATCACCCAGAGAGCCCAATACCCCTTAATTAAGGAATATACCTTAAATAATAAGGGGATTCATATTATGATTTAAGCTATTAGGCTTTAGTCCTTAATTAAGGGGTATTGGGTTCTCTGGGCATGTTGCACGATCCTTGGGTTTCTTGCAAAAGCTAAGCCGATTGTCCCTCTGCCAGATCGCCAGAACGTGCGTTCCAACGGGATTTCCCGTTGCTCCACCGCAAACGGAGAAGGCATGTGACCAGGAAGACTAGTCCATGGTTGGGGTAGTATTAAAACCTTACATTTCTATAGCTCTAGGGTTTAAGTACCCATAGCAATCTAAAGTGTTACCCAACTATGACCAGGAAGGAACCAGGTCGACGGTCGGTCTGGGTGGGAAAGCAGCCCGAGTCGGGTTGAGTTGGGCGCAATCATAAAAAAAAACAATACTAGTCATAATAGCCATGATAGTAATCATCATCACAATCAATTTCATCATAATAGCAGAACGAGTAACAGAACAATAATAGCAACAACAAGACTGGTAGTTGTAATCACCTTGCGTGCTCTGGGACTTGGCTGCTGCAGCACTGCCGTGCCGAATATCACTCCATGACCCAGGGATTGCCGTTTAACTAGCGTGAAGGGTTTAGGGTTTAGGGGTTAAGGGTTTAAAGTTGTAGGGTCCAAAGGTGTAGGATTCAGAGTAGAGTATCTCCAGGAAGGGCTTCAGCTGGTAATCTCTGACCGATGCTGCGAGAGAACATCTCCCAGGTCTGCTGCCATCCTCCTCCCAGAAGCAATACATGCTTCCGGTTCTGTCCGACATGCTCATCCCGGTAGGGAATGTGCTAATTGGAACAGATCTGTCATCTAACTTTTGATGGGCAGACCCACTGCGATGAATTCAGACGCACACAGCGCCTGCGCCAGAGGTCCCCTAAACCCTAAACCCCTAACCCCTAAACCCTGAAACCCTAAAACCCTAAAACCCTAAACCACTAAAACCCTAAACCCTAAAACCCTAAACCCTAAACCGTAAACCCCTAAACCCCTAAACCCTAAACCCCTGAACCCTAAACCCCTAAACCCCTACAACCCCTACAACCCAAAACCCCTAAACCCTAAACCCCTAGACCCTAAAACCCTAAACCTGTCTATCCAATAGTACCCTAAGTGTTAATGTTATTCGTGGGCAAGGTAAAAAAAATTCGTGGGCAAGATCCAAAAATTCGTGGGCAAGGTCAAAAATTCGTGGGCAAGGCCAAAACTCTCAAAACACACAGCTGGTTTAACAACTTTAAGGTTGAAAATTTCTTTCTAGTGCCGAAACCCTAAGGCCAAAACCCTATGGCCGAAATCCTAAGGCAGAAACCTTCTGGCCTAAACCCTAAGGCAGAAATCTTATGGCCGAAACCCCATGGCCGAAGCCGAAGCCCTAATACCGAATTCGAAACCCGAAACCCTAAGGCTAAAGCCTTGAAGCCGAAACCTTAAGGCCCAAACCGTAAACCCGAAACCCTCAAGACGAAACCCTAAGGCCGAAACCCTACCAGCACCCCCCAACTACCCTCTATCATACCTTAAGTACCCACTATTAAGGGCCATTAAGGCTCTATTAAAGGGTACTTGGGGGGGCCGAACCCTAAGGCCGAATCCTCAAAGTTTGGGCCCCGGGCCTTGCCCCCGAACTTTGGTGCTTAAGGCTAAAAACTTAAACTTGGTAGGGTTTTGGGTTTTGGGAGCAAATTGGGCTTCCTATAAGGGATCTATCGGAGAACTATAGGGATTTATGAGTCAACAAAGTCGTGGGCAAGGTCCGTTTTGACAGTCTTGGCCTTGCCCACGAATTTTTTGACCTTGCCCACCAGGTTTTGGACCTTGCCGGCGAATTTTTGGGCCTTGCCCACGAATTTTGGAATCAGACCCGGGCAAGGTCAAAAAATTCGTGGGCAAGGTCCCTGGTATTTTCTTAATGTTATGAGATTCTTTGGGCGGGTGAGTCTTTTCTAAATGGAAAACCGCTAGCTTGAGTAGAAACTGCTCGATCCGGAGCTGCTGAACCCTAAACCCTAAACCCCTAAACCCCTACACCACTGAACCCTAAACCCCCAAGGTCCGATTAGAAAGCCTTGCTTCAAGTGCACCCTACCAGCTGCCATGGGCCTGTGGGCTTCATAAGTTATAATACCGGGGCCTCAATATGTAGAACAGGGTTCCTTTAAAGAGCACCTTAAAAAGGTATCTATAGTAGGGTTCCTTTAAAGGGAACCATAAGGGCTACGTACTATAAGGGATCTATAGTCGTTTTTTTTTGTATAGGGGCCTTAATAATTAGAATAGGGTTCCTTTCAGGGGTTCCTTTAAAGGGGTCTATAAGGGATCTATAGTAGGGTTCTATAATATAGAGGCCTTAATATTTAGAATAGGGTTCCCTTTAGGGGTCTATAAGGGATCTATAGTAGGGTTCATCTAGAATAGGGTTCCTTTCATGGGTTCCTTTAAAGGGGTCTATATCTATAGTAGGGTTCTATAATATAGAGGCTTTAATATTTAGAATAGGGTTTTGGGGCCCATTTATACTATTATTTTAATAAAGGAACCCCAAAGTAGTATTGGCAATTATTTAGGCCCCTATTTTAGGGTGTTCTCTTCTACAAGTTGGCCTTCGCCCTATTTCCTTCGGTCACTAGGCGTCTGCGTGCCTCGATCTGGATTCACTACCGACAGCTGTCCTTTGGGTTCGTTGCAGACCCCGGCGGACAGAGTAGACTCCCATTTTAACAGGAATTCATAGTCTATGGGTACCTTCTGCAGGGTTCGATCACCCTGCAAGCACCTGTAGCGGCGGTTCATAGAACGCCATGAACTCTGGCTCTTCCCTTCTCATTGCAGACTTGCAAGTACGTCACCACTTTAGCCACCAGTTCATGTGCCTCAGCCACCGAATTACATGCATCGAATTTTGCTGCTCTACAGTGCAGAGCTACCATTGCCATATGCGATTTCCAGGGATGACAAAGCTGCAGATCCTTCGCTATCGCACGTCGAAGCTGTCTGCACCCAGCAGCATCCTAATCAAGTGTTGGCCTCTCCTACGTCTCTCTCTTCATTGCACCGTGGAAAGCGTGTCTGTTCTGGGGCTGATGTCGTAGCTTCGTGCTATGTAAAATGCCATGGTGCCAGACTCCCACACGAGTGTGGGAGCATGTGATGGAACACGGGCCGGTAATTGGCACTTGCTGCTAGATCTTCGCAGCTCTCATGCAAGCGATTACCACGCTCTTCACCGCAGCTCTGCTTCTGCGACGGTGAAAGGCATCGGAAGAGCCGCACGGCCGCGTGCTTCGCCGGCTTGGTGTCGGCACTGCCTCGGAGGAAATCCCGAGAGCCAAGGCCAAAAGCCCGACCGAAAGCCCTGTGAGCCGAAACTTTGTACTATGGTTTAACAAGTACCTATACTATTTTGGGGGTTCCTAATTAAAATTCTAGTATAATGGGCCCCAAAACCCTGTTCTAATGTAGGAGCCTGATTAAGAAGCCTTAGGCCTTTATTGGGGTTCTTAATATGAATCCTACTATTTTGTGGTTATAGGCCCAGGGTTACTTAATCAGGTTCCTACATTACTATGGTTTAACCTTTAACACCCTGGGATTGTGTAGTGTAAGGAACTGACCCCATGTTAAGTCCCCAGCAGGCAAGAAAGAAACAGCCGAGAGCCAGAAAACCCGGACGGTGAACGGAAGCGCACGAGCCAAAACTGTGCTGGCCCATGCCTCTCTGGTGCTTCGACTCTTCTTGCGCTAGTTACTTGCGAGCGCACCCGTTGCAAAACAGTATGGGGCATAGCATGGAATCATCTTGGGCATTATTTCAGCCAGAATGGCAGCAACTTCTCCCGCAAGTACACATCTCCGACGGGCGCTGGCTGGTGGAACCTCAGGGTCCGGAACAACAGAGTTTAGGGTTTAGGGTTTAGGGTTTAGGGATTTCAAAGCACTTCACCGGGTACGCCAGCCCTTCGATGAATGGGAGGTGACTTCGAGGCACCTCACCATCGACCAGGCCCCCACAGCTTTCGTGTGCCTAGACATCAAGCAAAACTTTCAAAGCTGATATCATAAAGCCCCTTTTAACACTCTATAATAATCACATAAAACCCAAAAACCTCGGCCACCTAACTCCATTGGACGATGAAAGAAGCAGCAACGGCACCTGCTTGAACCATGGTGACCATCACCTTCTCCGGGCATCTCTCCTGTAAAACATGTTCGAACGGCAGCCAAATCGTGACACGGTGCTCGCTTCCGTCACTTTCACGGTACTTTCAAGGCACTGTAGGGGGACGATAAGGACTATATAAGGTACTACAGGGTGCAATATAAGGGTCATGCATGGTCACAGTAACCGCTTGAAGCTTGGCGACAACCAAAGACTTTGGGGGGGTTCGTGCCATGCCAGGTATGCCCTGAACAGAATCCACTTCGCTGTGCGTCCCTTGAGTAAGGCATACCATCAGATTGTGCATTCCTACGTGCCGTAAGGGATCTTGTAATGGGGTAGCAATGCTATTCGGTGGGGCTCCTGGATCAACCTTGAAGGCTGTTACATTCTTACTTGCCCAGTGTACGAGGGGAACTAAAGGTTGGTTCACCGCTGGAAGTCACTAACTCTACTACTACCTTAACCTCAAACAACCTCACCCTCTCAAGGACCTGTATAAGGAAATCATACTACGGCACCCGGAAAAGGTGGGTTTGTAAGAGTCCAGGTAAGCATTCCTTTGCTTTCTGGGCATATATATATATACATACACCCTAAGTCCTAAACCTTAAACCCTCAATCTAAAACCCCAAACCCTACATAGTACGCTTAATAACTTAAAGATCCCTCAAAGGAACACTAAACCCTACACACTGAGCTTTTTTCGGCTGTCCTCGAGGCGGCTGGAGCAGCACGGTCATCGGACTGGAAGGCGGCAAGGGTGCAGCCACCTCGTTGGGTTCCCTGACTATTAAGCTTTAGGGTTTAGGGTGAGGGTTTAGGGTTTAGGGTTTAGGGTTTAGGGTAAGGAATTAGGATACCTTAAAGGGTTCCTTAAGGGATCTACAGGGGTTCTATCAGGGAATTAAGGTTTTGGGGGTGTAGCGTTTGCGGCTTTTGGGGTTTAGGGGTTTCGGGCTTCGGGGGTTTAGAGGTGAAACAAATTCAGGTGCCTAAATCATATTTGGGGGGTTCCTTCTTCTTCTTGCTGCTGTTATTATAGTTTTGGGGATTTGGGGGGTATTAGAGTATATAGGGTGCCTAGATAAGCTTGTGGGAGCTGCTCATTAAAACTGTAGTAGAATATACCCCAAAGCCCTGTTCCCCTAGGGCTCTAAGGAGCTCAGGGGTTTAGGGCTCAGGGGTTTAGGGCTTCAAGTTCTGCGAAGAAACCCTTGAGGCATTGCAACTCTTGTGGGATCCTCCCCGAAGACACCTCGAAGCTGCCTGATGCAGCCAAGCCACACTTGGGGGCACCTGAGCTTTAGGGTTCCGGGTTTAGGTTCAAGGTTTAGGGTTTAGGGTTTAGTGGGTGGGTTTAGGAGCCCACTCAATGCCTCCGAACTAGGACCCTGCTTACTTGCTTTTGAATTTGGTGACCCGCTTTCAGATCCTAGGACGGGTCCTACTTGAAGGATCAGCGTACTTAGTAAGTAGTAATTGGGGCTATGAAAAAAGGAAACCGTTGTTATAGTTACTTATAACTCCAGTTAATGTACTTATATAACCTGTCTTACTAAGTCTCAAGATCCTCCAAGTAAACCCTATGTAAACTCTAAATCCCTATAGATCCCCTATAGGAGCCCTTTCCTAGGCTTACTTCCCTAATAAGCCACAGAAATAAAAGGTTAAACTTTCCGATTACTACCAAACTATAAAAAACCAAAAAGTTTAAAGGTTGGGTAATGTAGGAACCTGATTAAGAAACCTTGGGCCTTTATTAGGGTTCCTTATGAATCCTACTATATTGGGGGTTATAGGGCCAGGGTTTCTTAATCAGGTTCCTACATTATTGGGGAACTAAGTAGGGTCCCAGGAATCTTTCAGAACCGGGCGGCCATGGGCGCCGTGGACAGGCAGCCGGGGCCGGGTAAGGTCTGCGGATACCTGGATCTGCGGATTAGGGTTTGGGGATTAGGGTTTAGGATCTACGGATTAGGGTTTAGGGTTTAGGATCTACGGATTAGGGTTTAGGGTTTAGGATCTGCGGAATAGGGTTTTTGTAAGCGGGCTGGCATAAACTCTAATGAGTGCACACCACATGCAGAGTCCCAGAAAGCCAAGATTCAGATACGGATTAGGGTTTGGGGTTTAGGGCAGTGCCCAAAGAAATGACAGTAGGACTTTGGGGGGGGATATACTGTTCGATATTTATACTCTACGAGACAGCCTGAACATTGAATACGAACGTGATCAGGGCGTTCGAAAACTTAGCATGCAATCAGGCGGTCCATGCTCTGCTCTGTTCACCAGAAAAGTGTCCGATACCCGCCAGAACCCAATTTGTTTAAACAACTCTTTGAACTTTGAACTGCGCCGTGCTCAGGCCCAGCGACAGAGGAATCTCCTTCTCCTCGGCGGGCTGAGTGGCTAAGATGCTAGGCGTCAGCCCGGGCGGCAGCAGCGGCGAAGCCGAGAAGCCTCGTCTGAGACCGAGCTCTCTATGCACTCGCTGCCGGCACAGTTCAAACCCGGGCAAAGGCTTCCTGAGCATCTTCGAATCAAAGCCGGACGTAACCAGACAGGCGACATGCTGTCAGTGGAGGAGTCGTCAAAGGCGGCAGCAGGGGCGCCGGCGCTGGGGCTGGAAGACGTCCCGGCTGCATCGCTTGGACTGGCAGAGGTGCGAGATACCTGTGAGAGTTTCGGTCAAAGTGAGTCTCCCAGGAGTGCATGCCCTGCCAACATCCCCGGCGCTTCAGCACAAGGTTCGGTCGCTCGACGCTGCAGAGAGAGCGGGCTACACTTCATCCTTGCCCCGCATTGCTTCCCAACTCTACGCCTCGCCCACCCTAAACCCTAAAACTGCTTGCAGCCAGCAGGCTCCATGGGCAAAGCCAACTCCTCGTTGGCCTCCAAAGCCTGTCGGCTCTGTCTTCCCTGAACCCTATTTGAAGGTTCATGGGACTTAATAAATAGTTTTGCAAATACAGTAACTATACTCATAATTGTAACCCCTAGTAAACCGTCTTTCTTGCGGATTGTGGGCTTCGACGCCTGAACTGCCAGGCAACTGTGAAACTCATCTGCAAAGCAAGCAGAAGCCCATCTGCCAAGACCCACATTCAACGGTCACAGATTCTATGATTATTAGGAGAACGAGTGCTACTTCTTTTGTTGGTCTTGCTACTGCTATGTTTACTACCGCTACTATTATCATTATTACTATTACTATTATTATTAGTACTACTACTATTGGTATTATTATTTTTGTTGTTGTTACTGTTAGTATTGCTATTCGTATTAAAGGAGGCACATCCCGCCCCGCCTGTCGCTCGCGCTTCTCCGCGCGACCGGCCTTCCGCCGCTCGTGGGGAAGGTGGCAGAAGGTGCCTTTGGACTCTGAGGTCTTATGAAAGGACCCTAAACCCCAAAGCCCCAAAGCCCTAACCCCCAGTTCAGGGCTGAGGGCTCATGTGGGTTGATAGGATCTATAGGGCTTATATAAGGTTGAAAGCTCTGAGCTTAGAAGGCCGTGGGATTAGGGCTTCTATGGGTTTGGGATGCTGGGGTTGAGGTTTACAATAGGGCTGAGGCTTCAAGCCTGTGCTGGAAGTGCTCTTTGACGGGCGAAAATAGAGCCCTTACCCCAAGGGTCCTAGTACCTAATTCTCGTTATCATATACTCTCCAAAAATCCTAACCTACGTAACTGCTATCCTAAAGCCGACTACCGGACCCTTGGGGGTATAGAACCCTTCCAAATATTCTGGCTCTCACATTGGGCCGCTGTTTGCACCGCCTCCGGCCGTACAGGCCAAAGAGTGCACCAAGAGCTGAAAAGAACTGCGAACTTCAACTATAGGGGCCTCAACCGGGACTAGAAGGTGGTAGTATTCGCACTTATTCCGGCCCCTATAGAAGGATCAGCCAAAGGCTAGCTTCTGAACACAAGATCCATCGTCCAGGTTTTAGGAAAAATAAGCTTATGTAGGCTCTTGAGCTACCCGAAGATCAGAAACCTCGCTTCAGGGAGCATATATAACTCCAGTCAGCAACTTAAGCCGTGGCGCAGTTTCGCCCATTCTGACAGCGACCTTTCGGGTAGAAGTTGCAGCGTTTGCCTCATGTCAAGGGGTCAGCGTCACACGCGGCGGTAACCTGGGCTTACACCTTCCAACATAAGTGTGTGATGATGATATGACAGTTTCCGGATTTAGGGGACCCAAGTATCAATCCTTATTATAAGGACCCCAAAATAAGGTACCTAAGTTTCCACCACAAGTCGTGTGTCGATGAAATTTTTGGTGTGTAAACAGGCTACGGCCCAACGATCTCGTGTTTACATCGGCCAGCTTGTTGTCAGATAACATGTCGGAGTTTCCGAAAATTGAGGGGTACCTTATGTTTTGGGGTCCTTACAATAAGGATCCTACTATTTAGAGTACTACGTTAGGGTCAACTATACTAGGGTCCCCTATTTTCGGAAACTCCCATATTGCTTGCGAGGTTTATTCAGTCAAGCAAGATTGTAGACAGCTGGACAAGGGCTCAAAGTCTTCAGAAAAGCCATTCTCCACTCATGGAGGCGTTCCTTCAGCTGATGAGGCGAGGTAGGCTGGCCTGGTGGAAGGCTCAGAAGTCTATCGCGGCCTAACAACGCGTGCTGCTTTTCTACATGCCCAAGTCCTGACTGGCAGCAACACCTGGCACATAAGGCGCCCACAACGCAAGAGTCCCAATCCCGGAACCCTAAACCCTAAAGTCTAAACCCCCCAAAGCCCTAAACCCTGCACAAAAAAACAACCCTAAACCCTAAACCCCAATCCCCAAGCGCCGCTCCACTGACTCCACGCACCATGGCGAGCTACACGTGCCGAAGACGTGATCGATGGAGCCCCGGGAGGGCAGCGACGACAAAGACGGATCCTCGGATCGGAAGCCCAAAGGATCCATGTACCCAAATAGTATATACTTAAGCCTTAAAGTAGTCACTATATTGGTACTTTGGGGCCAAAGTATATACTATTTGGGTACATGGATCCTTTGGGAAGAGAACCTAGACCCTCCATCTACCCCCTATTAGACCCTAAGTACCCATTATTTGGGACCATATACCCCAATTTGAGGGTACAAGGAGGGTCCTGAAATATGACAATTAGTTGGTTACATGTTTGCATAGAGGTGTGCATACGAAAAAACGTATGCACATGCATGCATGTGTGTGTTAACTGTCTATCTAGCTGCCTGTCTACAGACATACTGGTGCCACATTAACTTGTCATTGAGGCTCTTATGTACTTGGTCTGGTTTCCTGACCCAGGTATAGTACTCTTATAAATCCCTTATAGAAACCCTTTAAAGACCCCTTTAAAGGAACCCTAGGAACCCAATTATTAAGGTTTAGTATAGTATCATTATGGTATGAGTTCCGTCCCAAGCCACGCATTCGGAGGCCCAGGCCGGTGTCTTGACAAGAGCTCATTGTCAACAAGGGGGTTTAGGGCTTAGGGTTTAGGTTTTAGGGTTTAGGGTTTAGGGTTCCTGCAGGACGTCTGGAACAAAAGACATGTCATCGATGTAGGTCAACGTATGTCGCCTAAAACCGTGAAACCCAAACCCTAGACCCTGAACCCTAAACTTTATATAAGCCTTAAAGCCTGAACTCTAAACTTTAAACCTTGCTGAACCCTAAACCTCAAGTCCCAGAAACGATCAGCCGCGCTTGGTCCAGGTCCGGCTCCGTGGTCTGCGGGGACTCCGGCGGCGTCGTCGCCTCCGAAGAGTCCTGGACACGCTCTTTCTCTAATGTAAGCAGCCTTAATAAGGGAGTTCCTGTAAAGGGGTCCAAAAGGGCTACTATAAGGGCTATTATAAGGATTTAGTATAAGGGCCCAAATAATTACCTCTACTATTTTGGGGGGTTCCTTATGATAAATATAGTATAATATCATCCAGAACCCTATTCTAATTATTAAGGCCCCTACATTGCACTCACCCGAAATCTAAGGCAATCCCATAGGGTGGTTCCCTATGTTCTGGATAATGACTGAATAACTGTTTAGGGTTCTAAAGGGTGTAGGGTAATCTCATAGGGAGGATCCCCATATTCTGTATAATATCTTACGGGGTGTTTCGTATTTGAGGGGGTCTATGGAGAAGGGATCTACAATGTGAGCAAAACAAAGTTATCGATGCGCATTGACAGCAAACAACTCGTTTTCAGCCGTGCTTGGATGAGGCCAACAGGTCTTCACTTCTACATCTCGCGGCTGACTGCGACTGCACTCCTCGTAGATTTGATCGTCGCCAGTCCTCAATGCTGGTACGACGCTGTTGTCCTTGGATGATGATACTTGAAGGTTCATGGGACTTCATACGTACAGTATAAAAAGTACCTCAACTGGGGCTATAAGTAACTATAAGTATTACCTTATTTCTAACCGTAGTAACTAAGTCCCATGAACCTTTGTGCAGTGGCTGCAGGCAGCGCAACTACCCAAACTGACAGTGCGGCTCTTGAGCCGCGATCACCCCGACCTGAACATCTGTGAATCCTTGTTCAATTCAAGTACTGTCTGGGCCAGAGCATCAATCTTGATGGGCATTGGCACCTTCATCTTCGTCTCATTGCGGAGAACCTCAGGAACACCCAGACCCCGGAAAGACCTAAAAAGTAGATCCCAGAGTTCAGGACCCTATACTATACTACTAAAGGGCAGTTTACGGCAACCCCTTTAAGGGATGCCTCAAAGGCCCTATGAAAGCTTCTGAAAGGAACCCTTGAAGGAACCCCTTTAAGCGAAGCCCTATGAGGAACCCTGAAAGGAAGCCCTTTGAAGGACCCTTAAAGGAGGCCCTTTAAGGGATCTGCTTGATCCTCTCCGAGGTCTAAGCGGCCTGAAGCCGAAGCCGGAGAAATGAAACCGGTGAAGCCATATTCATATATCTGAATATATATATATATAACATATATATATAACATATATATATATATACATATATATATACACATAAATATATATATATATATATAGATAGGTATATATGTGTATGAGTAATTATATATGTATATATCTAAGTACATAGACATGTATATATGTATACAGATATAGCCCTTTAAGCATTGTACTGTGATGTGCCGGAAGGCCCTATTCTAACGACTAGGGCCCCAACAAAACACCCCCAAGAATGTCAAGCACCAACAACACCTTGAAGACCACCACTACAAAACATCACACAACAAATCTATTCCAATGAGCCCTGAAGCCCTTGCACCCACGCTCCCAGATGCGACTCAAAAGCGACCTTCAACCCCCCAAATCCTAAATCCTAAACCCTAGACCCTAAAACGATTAACCCTTTACCTTATAACGAAATCCTCAAACCCTGAAATCGGTAACCCTGAACCCTCCCCCAAAAGAAAACATATCCTCAAAGCGTCCAGGGTGTTGGTGATCTCTCCCAGCGCCGAGCGCTGGCGCACGGGAGCCTCATTCTTCGTTTAAGGCGGCAGAAGGGCCTCCCTTCAGGAAACGTCAGGGAACCCTACACGCTCTTAAGGGGGTTCCCTCGGCCGTAAGGGATCTCCCTTAAGGGAACCCTAAAAAACCCCCTTGGGGGAAGCCTGGGGGTTCTTTAAGGAACCCTTAAAGAGACCTTTACAGAAGAAATAGAGGCCCAGAGAGCCCAATACCCCTTAATTAAGGAATATACCTTAAATAATAAGGGGATTCATATTATGATTGAAGCTATATTCCTTAATTAAGGGGTATTGGGCTTTCTGGGTAGAGGGTACTGGAAGGGCCTTTTTCAGGGTTGCTACAAGGGCTCCTAGAAGGCCTTGTAAGGGTTCCCTTACGGGCTGCATAAGTGCTGCTCTCAGGCTCTTCAGGATGCAGAGGGATGTTACCGGGACTTTATAATGAGGGGGTTATGTAGGCGGTGGGGTTCGGGGTGGCAAGCTGAGGCAACCATCGTCATTGCGAATGAGGCAAATGAAGCATGCATTCTTTCAACAGGACTTTTGAGTGAGGACATGCATCGAAGACCCTATCAACGACCCGAACCCGATTCCCTAGAAATCTCCAACCTCCGGCCCTAAACTCTCAAAGCGAATCTCTACATTGACATGTCCCCAAGGAACATATGATACTCTCCAAAATCCTAACCTACATAACTACTCCAAGGTCCTTTGGACCCTTGGGACTTTCCCTAAACCCCAAACCCTGAACCCTAAGCCCTAAACCCTAAACCCTAAACCCCTAAACAAAAAAAGCACCTTATAGATCCCTTAAAGGAACCCTTATAGATCCCTTATAAATCCCTTAAAGGATCCCTTATAGATCCCAACCCTTTGGACCCTTGCAGCTTTGACATGGGAGTTTCCGAAAATTGGGGTACCTTATTTTGGGGGTCCTTATAATAAGGATCCTACTATTTAGGGTACTATATTAGGGTCCCCTATTTTCGGAAACTCTAAACCCTAAACCCTTTACAGAACCCTTATAGATCCCTTTAAGGAACCCTTAAAGGATCCCTTTAAAGGGCCCCCCCCTATTTTCGGAAACTCCCGTGTGTGCTGGCGAGGAGTTCCCTAAACCCACATCGTTCCAAGGAGCCCGGTGGTTCTGGAGCATCGGCAGCTCGCCAATCACCGGGCCAGGCACAAACTCCGGAGCAGTGGCCTGGGGCTTAGGGTTTAGGGTTTGGGGCTTAGGGTTTAGGGTTTGGGGCTTCGGGTTTAGGGCTCAGGGTTAGGGTTTAGGGTTTAGGGCATAGGGCGGTTCAGGCTATCGCTGCTTTGGGAATTAACCGCAATGCCATTCGACTGATACCTGACCACACACGTGCACTTCTCCTCAACTCCCCCTTCTACGTCAAAATCTTCCTAAACCCTTAATGACCCTCAACCCTGGTGGTATTTGAGTCTCTTTCATAGCCGAGCGACCGAGAGGAAGCTGTTCGGAGCCCTGCCATCCAGTCTTTCATACGAGCAGCGACATACTACAACCCTCACCCGAAGGATTAGGGTCTAGGGCTTTAAGCATTTGGGGCTTAGGAGAGCATGCCTAGATTCGGACCCCACAGACCGTCACAGGAAGCGCTGGCGTTAGAACTTCCTTGTTCAGAGCTACACCCAGTTGCTGCAAACGCCTCGGCGTGTCAGGCAAGCAAAGGTCTTCGGGCCGCGTCGAGAGCAGTGTCAGGCAGTCCTCGGCTTACGGTAGGAGGTGGGGTTTAGGGGGTTCCTTTTAAGGGATCTATAAGGGTAGGTTTTAGGTGTAGGGATTGGGGTTCAGGGCTTCGGAAACCAAGCTGGGCGAAAGATAGTGAACCTCTGCGAAGCGGTGGGTGCATGAGTACAAAGCTTATCGACTCTGGTGAAGCACGTGCTCTGGAGCTCGTCGCAATAGAGTTTGAGCCCACAGACCCTCCCTAAACTGTAGACTTGCTGCCAGGATGCTGGCACACTATCTGAGTGGTCCCAGGCCAGCGTTGCAGGGGTCTGTCGGGCAGTGGACGCTCAGAAACGCTTCTGCACTCCCCTGCGTCAATCGCTGGCCTCCGGGATGGGATTGCACAGGTCCATCATCGCACTGAGAGCCTCAGTGGTGGAGCTCATAGCCTTTGCCGTCACAGCTATTCAGTTCGGCCATGTTACCCAGCGACTCCAAAACCACTTGGCAAAGGAATATACCCTAAATCATATTAGGGATCCTATTGCAATTTGAGGTATATTCCTTAATTCCCTTTTTGATCTCTTTAAGGCACCCTTTAGGTGTATACTCCTTCCTTCTTAAGGCTTTTTGGAGTCTCCGGGTAGATCAGGAGTCCCGGCCAGTCTTGGTGCTGGCGCCGGCTTCACGGGTCCTCTCAGCTGAGCTTACGAAGTGGTTCCAAGGAAAATGTAGGAACACATGGGTAGTTGTGGAAATTAGGGTCCCCTTTTTTAGATCCCCAAAATAGTACAGCACCCTCATACATAATAAAAAGAACCCTATAAGGGACCATAATTTGGAGAACTACCCACATTTCTGCAGTGTTGTCTGACGACAATTTCCGTTGCATGCAGCATGTTCAGCTGATCTGCTTGAAAAGAAGTTTCATGGTCAGAAATTACATCGGCACCAAAGAGCTTCCAAACCCTGCCATGTTACCAGCACAGATCTAAATAGAGGATATGGTTCAGCACCAACTTGCATCACAAGCCGCATTCACGACAGATTGCTAATGGAATCGGCAGTGCATCGGGCACGGGGTGGCGTGAGCATCGAGGTCAAGCAAGTGACACGATCTGGTCATGCTTCCCAGAACTGGTTCTGAACAACTTCAGAAGATTGTTCTCTTCGTATGGCCCTATTCGGCCATCCCCCCGTAAACCCCACAACCCCTGCAACCCCGAACAAGCGCGCGCCTATCCCGCTGCGCGAGTGGAAAACGAAGGCTCTAGTAAAGGGGCCTTAATGACTAGAATAGGGATTTGGGGTATATTCTACAACAACTAGAATAAGGAACCCCCAAGATTACAGTATACTATAACTATAATTAGGACCGCCCACAATAGAACCTAAGTCCTAAACCGCCGACTCCTGCTGTGAGACCGGGAGCACCGCGCGGCGCGGCAGGGCCTCGTGGGCGCAACGGAGGCCTGGTTCTCCTGTTTTGGAGCCTTCAGAATCATGATGGGGTTCTGGGGTATACTATAGCCCAAACAAGATAAACATGTGTGTATATATATATTTATTTATTTACAGGCATCGATAGATTAGATTAGGTTGGGGTAGGTTAGACTCGATTCGATAGATTAGATAGATGGATAGATAGATAGACAGATAGATAGATAGATAGAGTGTCCCTATATACAATTATGTCATGAATATTGTCTAACCGTTATCGAGCGCGGGACAGTACCGAACCTAAACCCTTGTAGTACTCCTGTAAAGGGAACCCTTAAAGGAACCCCTTTAAACAAAAACAACTTGCAGGCACCCTAAACCCGAAGCCCCAACCTGTAAACCCTTAAGCCCCTCAAGCCCAAACTCAACTTCTTTGGTATATAGTTGCCTGAGTCTTAACCCAAGTTGCTAAGTCCCATGAACCCTTAAGCAGCAATATAGCGGCCGTAATAAATTAATACATAAACTATAATTGGGCTGCCTTGTCATAGTTTTAGTATAATATGTCCCCAGACCCTATTCTAAATACTACTATAAGGCCCTCGTATTACTCAAAGTCAACTTCTTTAGCCGGCCCGGCCTGGCCCCGTAACAAGCCCCGGCGGCAGGCGCGTGGCCCCCGGCGTGTGGAGCCTAGCAGCTGGAGGAAGGAAGCACCGTTCAGATTATATAGTGTGTCTATATACATATATATATATACATATGCAACAAACTCTGTACATAAATATATTTACAGGGGGGTACCATATATATATATATATATACATATATACACATAGTTACTACGTATTGCATATTCTTATATTGCACCTTATGATATTATACATACATACATATATACACAGATATGATAAAATCTACCACAAATGTACATGCAACATACGTGGGCCGCAAACGTTTCAAAAGAATGGGGGGGGGGTTGGGGTTTAGGGGCTTCAAGGGCTCCAGGCAGGCTGGCTGAAACTCGCACTTTGCCTCGTGGTCGGGGCAGACTCCATGTCACCCTCCGGAACTGCGCGCTTCATGTCCACAACCTCATCGGGAGCTCCAGAGACTCGAACCACAGAAATCCGAGAGTAAACTGGGCAATTAGTCTCCATGTATTCCAGAAGAAGTGAAGCGGTGCACTCTGCGGGGCCCCACCCGGCCATCGATGACCTGTGGTGCTGCGAGGCACAGCTCGGCAGCCTCAAAGACTAGTGGCGCTGAGGCAGTGCTCGAGTGAGTTCCGTGGTTCTTCAGTCCCACGGCCTGTGGAGAATCCAGCGTCACGTAGCCGAAGCCGCCTCGGCTTCACGTGGCTCTCCATGGTGCTTTGGAAGCGGCTGAGTCGCTGCAACCCAGCGGACCTAGCAATGCAATCTCGAGGGAAGCAAACTCGAGGGCGTAACGTGGCCGTCCATCCGGCTGGCGCATCGCCACCTCAACAACAGTCAGGCATTGGCCAGTCCGCGAAAGACTCCCAGTTTCTGTCAGGCAGGGAGTACGGCAATGCTTGTCTATCCCTTATGTGCGCCAACCGCTCAGTGGAGTGCGCAATCCAGGACGCGTCCGAAGGCAGAGAAGTGATCCCGGAGCTGCTTGGTCCTGGGACAAGCAGCAACATACTGATGCCCCAGCGACGGAAAGGCTGAGCGTGCCACGTTGTGTTGCGGGTGATGCCTGCCACAGATGAAGTTTCACGGCCGGATGACATTTAGCGCTTTTTCGTGACATTTAGGGTTTAGGGTTCAGAGTTGATACTTTTGAAGTCTTGCTCAAGAGCCGTGAAACTTTACAGCTTTCGATCCGTCACAGGCATGCGGCACAAGATGACCACTGCCTCCGATGAACAGCTTCGTTGGTCGCGTGGGCCCAGCCCCTGAGCCGCGAGTATCGTCGACAACAGCAATAACAAATACTATACTGCTAAGAACAATAATAAAACAACAAGAAGAATATCACTGATGACGATCATGATGCGGCCCCTGACGCGAACAAGCAGGTTAGCGCCGATGCTGTTACACTTTATGCGCACCTGCTATGCATACTGTGTGAGAAAGAGCTCGAAGTGTTTTGTGCACATAGGATCTCTTATGAAAATCGCTGCATAAACAACATTCACAAAGACTTACGAAGGCAGGCCCACAAGGCCTGAACTCACATTACAGCCGTGAGCCCCAATATGGTTTCGTCTTACCTCAACAGGAACAGGATGTCGAAGTACAGGAGTGCACATCTAGGTTCCCCAGTGTCCCCTTGATAATTAGGGTACCCTGTTTCCTGGTGTTCAGTTTTAATAAGGGGCCCCAAAACAGGACAAAAGGGTACTACTTGCGCACCTAGTTGTGGATGTCGAATCACGGAATGCACATCAAACCAAACACGATCCACCAGGCCAGATGCCGAAAAGGCGTCGCAACCTACCTTCTTGCTCGATGGTGCCCGGCCTTCGGGCATATTCTGCTTCACCGCACCTCGTGGTTGAGACCCCACTGCATCTAGTAAGGGATTGGGACAGCGCATGATTTCGGGGAGAAGAGCCGGGGGCAAGATAAGATAATGTAGGATGATTAAGAAACCCCGGGCCTCTAACTCCAAAATAGTAGGATTCATATAGGGAACCCTAATAAAGGCCCAAGGTTTCTTAATCAGGTTCCTACATTAGCCTCCTGCATCCAGTTTTGGGTTGACTTGACCCTTCAAAACCGCATGGGGCCCTAAACCCATACAGCCCCTAAAATCGCAATATGGTATATGGGTGGTTGTCAAAATTAGGGTACCCTAAATATTAGGTGCCGTACTATAATAGGGACCTAAAAAGGGACCATAATTTTGAGAACCACCTATATGAACCTTACACCCTCTACATACGTTCAGAGCATGACCCTCATACGTACAAGTATGGGGCCCGAAACCCTTATACCCCCTATATACCTTGAATCCCTACATGGTATATGCACCTTAAACCCTTTTGATGTTTATTTCGTTCAGAAGGCCTCCCAGAGATACTCGTCTGGAGCAAAGGCTGTAACGGGGATCGGTCTCAGGGGTTTTGGGATACACCCGGGGGCCATGTTGCCCGGGAGGAGCAGGAGAAGCAAAGAGTTCAAGATGACGACTCAGTTGTCCTGAACCCCCAGCCCTAAAGCCCGAGAGAACCTACTTTTCAAGGGTTCCTCATTATGATTTCCTTGTATAAAACCCTAAACCCTTAACCCTTAAGAAGGTAGGTTTCTATCGTCCAGGTGAGCCCCAAACCCCTGAACCCTGAATCCAATGAGATTAGCTCTGACACCTGGCCTGGCTGCACGGCTCCAACGGCGAGGGGCATCATCCCTGAGGTGCTCAACAACAAGGGTTTAGGGTTTAGGGCTCGGCGCTTAGGGTTTAGGGTTGAGGGCTTAGGGTTTTAGGGCTGCGCTGTTTGTGTTCGGTCGTGCACTGGCCACGCCCCGAGACTCCAATACCCCTTAATTCAGGAACGTACCTTAAATATCCTTAAATCATATTAGGGATCCTATTATAATTTACGGATTAAGGGGGTTCGGTCGTGCCCTGGCCACGGAAGGCTTGGTTGGAGTGAGTTTGGAGGTCTGCCTCGGCGATTCTTTGGGTGAGCTGTACACTGATACAACCTTACGCTCGCTTTTGTAGGGTTAGGGGTTTAGGGTTTAAGGGTTTAAGGGTTTAAGGGTTTAAGGGTTTAAGGGTTTAAGGGCTTAGGGTTTAGGGTTTAAGGGTTTAGCTGGCATGTGACACTTGCCTAAACAAGCTCATTCTTCCAGACAGGCTGTCTGGGCTCGTTTCCTCTCGTAACAAGACTTCGTCTGTCGTCAGAAGCTCTAGCCCTACCTGTAAATGGGACGGGACGACAATGTTAAGGGATATAATTCAAGTTACTATTTGCTATAGATCTCCATTATGGTAACTTAAACCTTAAGCCCTACACCCTTAAAGGAAACATTATAGATCCCTGAAAGGAGCCCTTATAGATTCCTAATGTGGCAACTTGAAATTGAATTCCTAAACCAGGATGGCTTCTCTAAGGCGGCCAAGCGACAAGAGCTCGGAACGCAGCTTCGTTCCGGAACACGGGGTGCGTGGGAGTCGGCTGAGAAACACTGAAAATGTTGCGCCACGCAATGAAGAGCCCGATGGCGAAACGGGCAAAGTTGTGAGCGACGACACATGTCACGCTGGATCACTCTGGGGACCCTGAATAAACCCTAAACCCCAACCCAGGCCCTAAACCAAGAATGCGCACTCTGGAGCTGCAGCCTGCGCGTTGGGGAATCACAGACTGAAGACTCTACCTTAACACCAAAAGCATCTACATTTTTAAGGACTTATATGAGGAAAGCATAACTAGGAACCCTACAAAGGTAGGTTTTGTAGCAACCAGGTACTAGAAGGATCATGGGACTTCGTAGATAGGATTGTCGGTAACCCAGTTAAGGTACTTGTAACTGTACTCACTATGTCCCATGATCCTGCAGGTAGGGTCCAGGTAAACTCTCACTCTCAACGTAAGTGAACTTAAACGCGGAGTGCCGACTCAGAGCACGGCCGTGCCTGCAGAAGTCCAGAGCGGATCCCCCCCTGCCGTGTCAACTCCAGAATACTACAGTTATTACATTATGTACATATTTTTTAAGATATACTATATATTCTATATTGTTATTATAACCATATATTCGATATTATATGTTAAATGCTACACAGTAAACACACTGCATTGCATATTATTAGCAGGCACATGTTCCGTCCTTGGAGTGTGCATCTACAAGCCCTGGGCCATTCTGCTCTCGCTGCTCCGGATTGCAGTTGCGTGCTGATGGTTTGGGGTTTGGGGAGTTGCATGCAGCTTTTGCTGGCAAGGTGGGTGGTAGGAGTGGTAGTAGGTGGTGGTGGCCGTGGTGGGAGAAATGGAAGTGGCACCGCCTCTGGTGATAGCTGATAGCTTATGTTAACAGTCGGCATGACACTTCGAACCTGGTTGGTGGTTGTTGAAAGAGAGGCAAGTCAGGATACGTAACTCCACCAGCAGGTGAGAAGCAGCAATCACAGAGCAATAACTCTTTCGTCTGGTCTTGGGCTTCAAGCTAAAAGTACATCTCTGTTTCTCTCTCTCTCTCTCTCCTCTCTCCCTTTCACCATCTTTGCCAGCCTGCGCTGAGGCACTTCATCCACTGCATGGCTGCATGGCACAGCTCTTTGACGGCGGAAGTTCTGCGAGCCTCCTAGAGACGCCAAAACCCTTTGATAAAGGAATTGTAGACTTTAGACCTCAAATCACAATAGGGATCTTAATCATGCTTTAAAGCCTTTATCGGCCTTTATTCAGGAATACATTGCGCCAAAACCCTTTGATAAAGGAATTTTAGACCTCAAATCACAATAGGGATCTTAATCATGCTTTAAGGCCTTTATCGGCCTTTATTNAGGAATACATTGCGCCAAAACCCTTTGATAAAGGAATTTTAGACCTTAAATCACAATAGGGATCTTAATCATGCTTTAAGGCCTTTATCGGCCTTTATTCAGGAATACATTGCGCCAAAGCCCTTTGATAAAGGAATTTTAGACCTTAAATCACAATAGGGATCTTAATCATGCTTTAAGGCCTTTATCGGCCTTTATTCAGGAATACATTGCGCCAAAACCCTTTGATAAAGGAATTTNTAGGGATCTTAATCATGCTTTAAGGCCTTTATCGGCCTTTATTCAGGAATACATTGCGCCAAAACCCTTTGATAAAGGAATTTTAGACCTTAAATCACAATAGGGATCTTAATCATGCTGTAAGGCCTTTATCGGCCTTTATTCAGGAATACATTGCGCCAAAACCCTTTGATAAAGGAATTTTAGACCTCAAATCACAATAGGGATCTTAATCATGCTTTAAGGCCTTTGTCGGCCTTTATTCAGGAATACATTGCGCCAAAACCCTTTGATAAAGGAATTTTAGACCTTAAATCACAATAGGGATCTTAATCATGCTTTAAGGCCTTTATCGGCCTTTATTCAGGAAT
>BGNK01002371.1:55762-70762 GCA_003297005.1 Symbiodinium sp. clade A Y106 | reverse complement strand
ACCTTAAGGGAACCCTGTTATGGAACCCTATAATACCCCTTTAAGGAACCCTAGAAACCCTTTAAATTACCTTAAACACTACACCCTTAGGAGGAACCCTGTATGCGAGTGTGTTTGTGTGTGTGTGTGCGCGTGTTGGCATCTCAGCCCGAATACACCTCCAAGCAGTTTCAGAATTATGGCAGCCGCACGGCGGGAAGACATCATGGAGACCCGTGACCCACCCCCGAAACCTCCGACAATTTGAAGCACTGCAATCTCAAGGATGTTGTGCTGCGCAAGAACCCAAAACGGGATTTGGTTCACATGTGAAACGAATCTGTCCGAAGCTATGCGAATCTCTCAGTTGGCAGGCTCGAAAACGAAATACTGCTCCATTGTAATTTACTGTATACTGCATGCAGCACATGAGGCCCTTAACGGACTCCAGAAGCTCGCTAATTGCGGCCAATACCCCGCTAACAGCCTCCAGCCTCTTAAGAGCTAATAGTGGCTAATAGCAGCTAAAGAAAGCTATTCGACGCTAATAGCTGCTAAGTGGTTCAGGCAAGCAATGTCATGCTTTGTTGTATCTTAGAGGATCGCCGGGGGCGGGGTTGAGGGGGGTAAGACAGTCTTCCATGAAAGAGCCTCTGTCTAAACCCGTGCTCCTATAGCTGCTACTTCTTCTACTTCTTTTCGGAAAGGGAGCAGGAGTTCATGAAACGGCGCGGCAGCTGTTATCTGCGCCCTTTCATCTTGCCCATCATCTTCTGCATGTTCGCGACCTGAACCGATGCTGTTGAGAATCGTTCAGCCAGGCATCGCCCTACACGCGCCTTGTACACAAAACACCGAAATGGGGATCGAAATAGTTGGTCATACCATTCCTGAAGGTTAGTACATTCATATAGACGATAATGTACCCGCCCCCCCCCCCCCGATTTTGCTCTCATTATTAAGACCCCTACTTGACCGAAAACCATGTTCTCGTTACTCAGGCCCCTCTTGTATAAGATGCAAGACCGAGTTCGCTGCAGGTCGATTCGGCCAGTCTGGCAAACCCTGAACTCTAAACCCCTAAACCCTAAAGCCCTAAAGCCCTAAACCCCTAAAACCCCTATAACTCTAAACCGCTTAACCCTAAAGCCCTAAAGCCCTAAAACCCCTATAACTCTAAACCGCTTAACCCTAAAGCCCTAAAGCCCTAAACCGCTTCACCCTCCCAAAAGCAGGGCGCACCTGGGACGGGTCGATGCCTCCAAGGCCCTCCATCATGCCGCCCATGTTCTCCATCTTTCCAAACTCCTGCGTCTTAGGGTTTAGGGATTAGGGTTTAGGGATTAGGGTTTAGGGGTTCAGAATGGGTTCCTTTGAAGGGCTCTTAGGGGTGCAGGGATTAGGGTTTAGGGTTTAGGGTTTAGGGATTGGGGTTTAGGGTTTAGGGTTTAGGGATTGGGGATTAGGGTTTAGTTGGGTCACAGGAAGATGATCGAGCCGCTGCCAACTGGTCAAAGCGCTTTCGGGGCTCTTGCAGTCTCATTTCTTTAGCATGAAACCCATGGCCAATTGCCCCTGCATGGAAGAGCAGGCGGCTGACCTTCATCATCTTCATCCTGGCTTTCGCGAGGCATGTTTTGACCATACACTATGCCGGCGGCAGGTATGATTCATGTAGTCGCGCGTACACTTAAGCATGAGCCACACGCGAAGCTGCAAGCGAGCCAGAAGCCACATGTTCTGCGCACCGCCCATTTGCTGGAGCATCCGTGGGTCCATGGCACTCTGCCTAAGCTGAGCTGCTATATAAACCAGGTCACAGAGGGAATGCACCAAGGTCGGCATGCATGACAGTCCATGAGCAACATCTGAGATCAAGGCATTTTCTGCATCACCTGAGAGAAAGTGCTTCAATGGTCAATGTCTGTCTACATATGTGTTACATTCGCAGTCACTACATTACGCTCTACTCTACATGCCTATCCATCTATCTATCTGTCTCGCTCTCTCTGACTCTATCTCTCTCTCTCTCTCTGTCTGTCTGACTCTCTCTATGTATGTATGCATGCATGTTCGGTCGGGCAGGCGGATGGGTCGGGAGGCAGGCAGGTCGGTAAGTAGATGCGAATATTCGTATTCTATAAGCTTGCTTAATCATATCCTTTCATCTAGTCTGAGGTAAGTTTAAGATTTGGGGTTCAGGGCCGCTTACTACTACTACTACTACCACTACTACTGCTACTGCTGCTACTACTACTACTACTACTACTACTACCACTGCCACTGCTACTGCTAGTAGTAGTAGTAGTAGTAGCAGCAGCAGCAGCAGCAGCAGCAAGCAGCAGCAGCAGCAGGAGTAGTAGTAGTAGTAGTAGTAGTACGTCGTACGTAGTCGTCGTAGTAGTAGTAGTAGTCGTCGTCGTCGTCGTCTTGGGGGCTTTGGGGGCTTGAAGTAGATGGGGCAGCCCAGCCTGGCCAGGATTCCGTTGCAGCTGTGTGAGATCGCCTCCTTAGCCGCGCGCAGATCGTCCGAGCTTTAGGTTTAGGGTTTAGGATTTATATGGGTTTAGGGTTTATATGGGTTTAGGGTTTAGGGTTTAGGACCAACTGTAGGTTTTAACAGTTTTGGATTTAGTTGACAGGTTAAAAGTTCAGCCCCCTCATCATCGACGGCAGTGCAGGCCGCAGGTCTCGTTTGTGCTTGTGTGCCTTGTCGCTACTGGTCTTCGCTTGTCCTTTAGGCTTTCTTAGTTGCTGAGTTCATAAGCCCCCAAAAGTCTACACTTTCAGTTTTATAGTAGGTAATATTTTCCCAGAAAGTATAAAGTGTGTCCACTCAGCTACTAAGGTTTAGGGTTTAGGGTTTGCCCATCAATAAACCCCAAACACTAATCCCTAAACCCTAATCATGGGCGTGCGCCCTAAACCTTGTCAGTGGTTCAGCTTCCCACGATGGTGCGTGGTGAGCAGTGGCATGCATTTGGACAGGTCCGACGCAAAAGGCAGTGACGATATGCCAGACAGTTCCAACTCGATACTTGTATCTATGCATCAGGCAGCCACAGTACACAGCCACCTTCGACAGCGAAGCGAACATTCGCAGCCCAGCCACCCTTGCCAAAGAGGCCGCTCTTGCCCATCTTCCCAACCATCTTCTCCATGCGCCTCATATCAGCGTTCGGAGTGTATCTCCACAACACTGCTCACAATCAAGAGAGAGGCTTCTGTTCGTATCGATGCAGCCCAGGCACTTATACTCCTCCACCAGAAGATTGACCTGCTCAGGCTTCTGTAGAGCTTTGAGGATGGGGCCGCTGTCAGGGCTTCACTTTGACTTTGCTTTGCTTGCAGTCCAGCTCTGCTTTACTCTTCAACTGCCATGCATCTTCTCATCACAGCACGAAGACGTCGATCTTCGGCTGTGGTTTTTTGCACCGAGCAGTTCCGGAAGGGAAGCAACTCTGTATCAGATCCGTCCATCGGTGAAGGACACAGACTCAGACAGGAGCTGAACCATGATGAATATTATTAGTGTTACCATTACCATTTTTACTGTTACTAATACTATCGTTGTTCTTATTGGTATTACTATTGTTATTCCTATGCTTGTTGATATTGCAAGTACTATTGCAATTGAGCTGTTCAAGCTCGCCTCTATGATCGAGGACCCCGCGCCCCTTGCGATGCGCAGCTTCCTTGTGTCGTTCCTGAAGCTGGACTGGCTCGAACGTTCTACTTGGAGGGTCGTACAGTTATAAGTACCTTGACTGGGGTTATAACTACGTAGAAGCATACTTAGTTACCTTTTTTATGACCTACTGAGTGCCATGAAACCAAGTAAAGGTCCTGTTGCTGATGTGGCAATTGGAGGGCTGCTACACTGTAGGGTTGTGGGTGTTGGGTTGAGGATGGGTACTGCCTCCATTCAGCAACAGTCTACTGTTTCTTAGTGGGGACAGTATCCGAGCTTACTTGCTGAGTTCATACAATAAGCCCACGAAAAGTGCAAACTTTCAGTTCTATAGGGGACCTCTCCCAAAAACAATGCGAAGTGTACGCATTCAGCTACTCAGCAGGTTTAGGGGCCCAGATTTAGGGGCCAGCCATTTCATCTGCAGTCAAGGCACAACTGCACGTCGCAATCCAGCTCAGCGTCTGTCCTTGGTTCCATCAACCTTCATAGCTAAACCTTCAACCCCTAAACCGCTAAGCCCCTAAACGAACACGACGAGCGAAATAAGAGGCTGTTTCTGGGCCGCGCGCATGCTGTCCATGATGACCTCGTCTGCAGAAGCACGAGAAAGAAGCGCCACGCCCCATGCTTGCAACTCTGTTCTAGTCATACTGATACTGATACTAATAAAAACGAATGCTAATGCAAATACGAACGCTAGAACTCATTCTAGCACCTAGTGAGAAAAGGGGGAGAAAGAAGAGTAGTGAGGTTCATTGTTTCTGGAGTTCCTCTACTAATAATAACCGTGATCAAAAATAGTAGCAATACTAACAACAAGAATAATAGCCATAACAGCAGTAGTGGACATAGTAATACTAATAATGATAATAATATTAACAGCAATAATAACACCAAAAAATAATAAGAAGACTGATAATGATATTATTAATATAACACTAACAATACACATCATAGTAACGACAATAACAGCAATAATCATCTTAGTCATAATAACTAGTAGCCCAATAATCATCACCATCATCATCATAATAATAATATCAGCAATGACCTCGAGGATCCAGCCATGAAGCGCTTGATGCGCTTCACGCCCTCTTTCTCTGCGCCTCGCAGGGCATGAGGGACCAAGAGGGCGGGCGTTTTAAGCGCGTCTGAGGGAGGAGAGTTTGGGGTTTAGGGTTTAGTTTACAAATAAGAGGGGTCAGTTGAAGCCTCTGTCGGGGTTCCCCGGTGCGCCCTAAACCTGAAGCTCTAATAACCTCAGCCCTAAACCGTCCCTGACCTGCTGGCATCAGGTTGGACATGCCAGGGATCATCTGCATGATCTGGCTCATGGGCCCCATCCTTGTTGAGGGGTCAGGGTTTTGGGTTCAGGGTGAGTAACAGCAAATAGAATATGGGAGTTTCCGAAAATAGGGGACCCTAACATGGTACCCGAAATAGTAGGATCCTTGTTATAAGGACCCCAAAATAAGGTACCCCTAATTTTCGGAAACCCCCATATAGAGTGCCCTTTAAGGGGCTCTTAAAAGGGGTCGACAGGATAGGGTTCTGGAAAGGGCCCTTAAAGGGGTCTCTACGGGATCTACAATGGGGCTGCGCAGTATAGGCAGCTAAACAATTAGACTAGGGGTTTGGGGCTATATTCCGCTATGCGTATAACAAGGAACCTATATTCCATGGACTCTATAAATCTCGAAGCCCACCTGAGCTGGCAAACTGCATGTCCGAGAGCCACACTTTTGCAGATTCTGGAACCTGGCGGCGGGATAGGATCCAGTTTGTGGACGTCTATGCTCCAGTTTGATTGTATAGTGGCAATCAGGGCCGGTTGGGCTGCTCGTAGAGATCCCGCAGCGAGAACCTGACGAGGCACACCAAGTCGCGAAGCCAAGAACGACTTCCCTCAGCTTCCCAGCATATTAGTATAGTATAGTTAGATGTATTGTGTGTTTATGCCAGTATGAAAGTATATCGCCTATTCAGCGGCATGACGCACGCAGTGAATCCAAAATCCAGAAGCCCCGTCCTACACCCTAAACCCCCAAACCCCCAAACCCCCAAACCCCCAAACCCCTAAACCCCTAAACCCCTAAACCCTAAACCCCTCCCCGGCCTGCCCTTGGAGATCTTGTTCAGGAGCTCCGGCTGCTTGTCCAAAGGCATGGCCTCAATTCCAAGACAGACGCAAAAGCAGGGGCCTAAATACTTAGAATAGGTTTGGAGGTATATTTTGATATACTTATAAATAAGGAACCCCTAACACCCTATTCTAGGTTAGAAGTTAAGTTATAGTATTGTAGAAGGGCTATAAGGGAACTTGTAGGGGCTCCTATTCGTAATCATTCCGTCCGACCTCTGCATTTAAACACGGAGACCTCCCTTTTGGGGCGGACCGCCAGAAGCGAGCCTAAACCCTAAAGCCCGAAGCTCTAAAAAACCCCAATAAAACCCTAAACCCTAAACCCTCTTGAGGGTTTAGGGTTTAGGGTCTAAACCCTAAACCCTAAACCCTAAAACCCTAAACCCTAAACCCCCTAAGCCCCTAAACCCTAAACCCCCTAAGCCCCTAAACCCTAAACCCCCGGATGCCTCGGTGATGGTCTGGAAGAGGCCCTTTAGGTCTCCCATTCCTCGGAAGACACGGCCCTACTTGGAGGCCCTTTTGACTTAGTAAGTAGGGTTAGTAAGGTGGGTTATGGGGGATTATAATATGGTTTCTAGGGGATACTAAGTAGACTTACTAAGTCAAAAGGGCCTCCAANCTTGGAGGCCCTTTTGACTTAGTAAGTAGGGTTAGTAAGGTGGGTTATGGGGGATTATAATATGGTTTCTAGGGGATACTAAGTAGACTTACTAAGTCAAAAGGGCCTCCAAGTAAAGGGCCGCTTCTCGCGTTCAGGGTTTAGAGGGCTTACAGCTTTACTGGGCTTTTAAGTAACCAGGGAGAAAAAAGTATAAACTTTTATTTCATAAGGGTTCCTTTAAGAAAAAAAGTATTAAAGTATGGTACTCCAAAGCCCAGTTTAGGGTTCGGGGTTCAAGGTTTGGGGTTTCAAGCTCAGGGTTCAGGGTTTAGGGCTCAAGGTTTAAGGTTTAGGGCTTGGGGTTCAGGCTTCAGAGTGTAGGGTGGAGGGGCGATGGAGACTTACTCTAGGAAGGACGAGACCTGAAGAAATCCAAAACGTCGATCTGGGGCTTTTGCTCGGTTCCCACGATCTTCCCTGCATCCTTTGCTGGAGTGAATCCGTGTCTAGTCGGTGAAACGGCGAAGGCCTCCCCGTTGATTTAGGGGCCTTGATTCGAGTAGGGCTTTGGGTATACCAGATACCAGTTATACGTACTATAATCCTACTTGTCGAGTATCCTGGGGAACTAAAGGTTAACCTTTTGGGATTATAAAACCCCAAAAACGTTAAAGGTTACCTACTCTACTACTAGGTAATTCTGACTCCAAGCAAGAGAAACGCTGCAACCGGGGCTAGCACCGAGAAGCCGCGAGACGAAGCTCTGAGCATCAAAGGGCTGGAACCTGAAGCGCCAACATCTCGGTTTGGGGTTTACTTGGAGGGGCAGGGGACTTAGTAAGTCGTTTATAAGTAGGGTTATAATTGGGGTAACTCCATTTAGGGTACTTATAACTCTACTTATAACCTACTTACTAAGTCCCCTGCNGTAAGTCGTTTATAAGTAGGGTTATAATTGGGGTAACTCCATTTAGGGTACTTATAACTCTACTTATAACCTACTTACTAAGTCCCCTGCCCCTCCAAGTAGGGTTTAGGGTTTGGGGTTTAGGGTTTAGAACTCCGCTTCCGCAACAGGTGCACCCGATTCGGCGGGCGAGGTAGAAACAGGGGAAATTTGCGCGACCAGCTTCCCACAAAGCATAGACAGCTGAAATCCTTTGGGAAGTTCTCTAAATCAGCGTCCCTTTCTCGGGCCCCAAAATAGCACGGCACCCATATAATAAAAAAAGGACCCTCAACCCTAAACCCTAAAGCCTAAAACCCTCAACCCTACAGCCTAAACCCCTCAACCCCAAACCCTAAACCGTTAAAACCCTCAACCCCTAATTGAGAGAACTGCCCGGAGCAGGAAAAAACCGAGGCAGCGGCTCATCGAAGTGCTCCCCGGTTCCCAGGAAGATGATGGGCGAATTCCTGGGCCATGACCCTGAGACTTTGTACATATATTATACTAGATTATGTGAAATTATGTGTGTTTATAGTTCACTATATCACACTATATTATAGTATGTTCTAGTAAGTTATAGTATATACATTATACCATCTTATCGCAAAATGTGTTGTATTATCGGTTATTATGTTGTATTACATGCTTGGCCCACTGTTCGCGGGTTCAAAGCTTCCGATCCCTGAACTTCCGAGGTTTCGGATCTCTCAGGCCCTGGCGTTGCAGAGACGGCTGACAGTGCACCACCACCCTTGGCGTGGCCATCGAGCTTCGTGATGATGACCTTCAGTTAGGGTTCGAGGTTCAGGATTTAGGGCTTTAGGGGTTTAGGGGTTTAGGGGTCGGAGGAAAATGATTTGAGCCCCCCGGCATGTTGAAGCAGTGCGGATGGAAGCGGAATGTTACTGTTACATGAAAGAGCCGCCGAATGATCATCATCTCATCATCACCATCATCATGTCGTCAAAAAACAATGGTAGCAGCAGCGTTAAGTGAGAGTAAGAAGAACAATGATGATCATAGCACAGTAATTACTGATACAAGTCATGGTGAAAAGAATATTCATAACACGAGTAATGCTAGTGAAGTAGTATAATAGCACTAATCATCCTAAACCCCAAACCCCAAACCCCAAGCCCCAACCCTAAACCCCTAAACCTAAACCCTGAACCCCTGAACACTCCAACCCCTAAACCCTAAACCCCTAAACCCTAAAGCCCTAAACTCCTAAACCCGAAACCCCAAACCCTAAACACTCCAAACCCCTAAACCCCAACCCCTAAGCCCCTAAACACTCCAAACCCCTAAACCCTAAATCCGGTCAGAAACTGGGGGCCGGTCGCTGCCGATGTCCACGACCTCTCGGAAGGCCCGGGCCTGGTCATAGCAGGCCTGACCTCAAAGAAGGCAGCTGCAGCATGTTATGTTAGGCATGTTAGGTATTTGGATGCTATATAGTATGGTATGATCTAAAACACAGTATGGGGTTTAGGGTTGAGGGCTTTTTTATTTTTTTAAGGGCCTTTTTCCGTCTGGATGTTCTGTAGGGTTGAGGGTTTAGGGCTAGGGTTTAGAGTTTGTAAGAACGAGAGAGGGAAACCAGGTAGGCTCCCGAGTCTCTGTGTCAAGCCCTTGTTTTGAAACAGGCCACTGTTTGAGAAAACAGCTGCAGCAGACTATGTTAGGTAGTTAGATGCACAAAAGTGTAATATGAGCTATGAGCTAAAACACAGTATACTATCCTTGTTAGATGTGTGGATGCTATGTCAGCTGCTATGTAGCATAATAAGATCTGGAGTACAGTATGATATACCGTTTCATACAAGATATGGTAAGATGCCGCGGTTCAGAAACAGAGTGCTACCGGCCTCACACGGGTGCCAAGACGACATGTGCTTGGGTTCAGAGATACGGGTCCGAAACCGTTGTGACTGTGGCGGGAGTCCAGGTCTGGGGTGGCAATCTCGGGTCATCACCGATGTGAGAGTCCATAATGAAGATGGTGTCGTTGGGCTGGACTACCTGGCATCAGAGACTCCAAAACCCCTTAAGTTAATGAATATAGCTTAAATCAGACTGAGGATCCTATTATGATTTACGGTGCTTTCCTTAATTAAGTGGTTTTGGAACCTCTGGGTCAAGCATTAAGCTCCAAGCTCATAAGACGCTGACATTTGCGGGTCTTGGATGCCGTTCCACTGCGCAGCGCAGGGTCGCGACACGATGACAGTAGACTCACAAAACTAACGCCTGATGTATAATAACAATACATAATATGTATGTATATATATATATATCAAACCGAGCTTTCAGCTTGGAGTGATGCATTCCTTAATAAAGCTACACTCGATCGCGGATTTTAGTACTAGTGTTATTTTACTGTTAGTCGTAATCCTCGTTGATCATACATGTTATATGGAACGTCTTTTTCGACCAAACCCACAAAACGCAGGCCTCCACAATGTCCTTTCTGTATATTCAAAAAGATGGTAATAACAATAATGACTATGATAATGCTATCTAGCTAACAGCTTGGCGAGACAGTGCAAGGAGCCTCCGCCACCTGCTTCATCTCATCGAACAATGCTTGCTCCTGCCTGGTGGCACAGCAGCGGTTGGTTGCACACCAACATGCCCCCAATGCCTCTGGGCATGGCGAAACCCGAAAAGGTCACAACAAAAGTGCCAGGAGTGCTTGTGGCGACCGGAGGTATCAACTATGATGAGGTCGTACTTCTCTTTCTTGAAAAGCTCCACGCCTGGCGAAGAGAAAGTCTGGACATCCTTGAGTTTAGAGACCCAGGGGAGTGGTAATTCCAGAGGCGTGAAAACCTTAGAGCATACAGCAACTGTTCCCACTACCTTAATCTACCAAACCTACTTTTTTGTAGGGTCCCTATAACAGCCATATTAGGATTTATAATAAGAACCTACAAAAAGTAGGTTGTGGTAGCTTAGGGTAGACCTACAGGGTCTTAAGAATTGGAATAGGGTTTCGGCGTACTTTATACTAGGGACTGTAAGGGGATATGCCTACTTATTCCGACTCCTATCGTACATTAACGCGGGACTAGCAGCCCATACAGGCGCACCTTGTCGTGCTAGCCTCATCATGGCTGTGACGGGCTCAGATGTGCTCCGATGGAATGACTTGGGAGCGGATCGTATGCATAGCTACACAAAGAGACGGAGAAGGCAGAGAGGCGGAGGCAGCATCAAAGAGACGGAGAGAGAGACTCGAAGGACTCATAATATGGGAGTTGTCGAAAAAAGGGCCCACTGACGGACTACCAAAAACTACCTATAGTCTCCATTGTAGTTCCTTTTGGGGGTTACCTTATAGGATCCTTATTATATATTTGGTTAAACCAAAAAAAGGAACTACAATGGAGACTCTAGGTAGTATCCATATTATAACGACCGCTACATTCACAAGAACTTCTAGGCATTTGGCGACCTGGTGCACAAGTGGCCGAATTCAACCGCGACACGGCGCTTAGGAAAAGCTGGCCTTCTTCGGCGATTCTGACCGGGTCTGTCTCGTTGTAGTCACCATAGAAAGGTATTCTGACCTGGCAAACATTCCAGCCGAAGTTCAAGACAACATCCAAGGCCTGCGTCTCCGCGAAAGGTCCCATTAGGTCACTCGTGCCTTCGAGGCGTTCTGCTAATATAGGCCTGTAAAAATAATGGCTTAGGGCTCATGTTGAAAAAAGCAATTTTTGTGTTAAACCTCTGCCTTCGAGGCGTGCTGCTTAAGTCTTTTGAAATATAGGGTTTAGGCCTTCGAGGCGTTCTGCTTCAGCTGGTCGAAGGCGCCGGCACGGAAGGTGTCGGCGCAGACCAGGGCTGTCTTCCAGCCTCGAGGCACTGAGCCCCGGCAGAGGCCGCAGCAGAGTCGGTTTTTCGGGGTTTAGGTTTAGGGTTTAGAGCGCAGGGGTTTAGGGTAAGGGTTCCTTGACCCGTGCTGCTGCAAGTTCCGTACACGACCTAGCATCAACAAACGGACTGGGCTAAACCCCTAAACAATAAACAAAACCTGCGGATCTGTCCTTTGCGGTTGTAGTAGTGGGCATACTTGGTGCAGGTAGTCGTCTTCCCGCTGCCCTGCAAGCCCACGAACATGATGATGTTCACTTTGCCTTTCCTGGGATCGGACAGAAAGCGAAGAGTGACGATGCACTCCATCTTATGTCATGCTATCGTACAGTAATTATACACTTTAGTATGATACCATCTTTTGACATAAAGTAGTACCACGTACAGTATACTAGTTCACTGTGGTATGCGCGCCAAGAGCCCTATCCCTCATCCGCCAAGATGCTCAAGCTTGTATGGCTTCTTGTCGGTGGACACAAGGCGGACAAGCTCTTCTACCACAGCCTGAAGACAAGTTTTTCTGAGCTCAATGACGATGGCTCCTAGTCCTGCTGGCGAATTCTGCCCCGTGGCTGGGTGATTGCCTACTTTTTGAATACGTCACTCCGCGCACCTTCTGAATGAGCTTCCGCTTGTTAACGCCGCTGGCGTCGCTTTCCAGCAGCACGCGCTTCTTAACATTGCTCCTCTCTTCCAGATCATTCAAGTCGGGGCAGAAGGGTTTAGAGCCAAAGTTTAGGGTTTACCCTAAGGGTCCAAAGGACCCAATAATTAGGTACTTGGGTTTAGGATAGTAGTTATGTAGCTCAATATTCAGGAGAGTATATGACTATTAGGTACTCGGACCCTTAGGGTTAGGGATTCAGCAAACGCACACTTGGAACGCGAACGCAAAGCCAAGAGACTACAATCACGAACTCTTGACATATGCTTGGGCTCTGCGTCCTTGAACTGAGGGACGATAGCAACTTGCAGAAATCTTCATCTTTCTTCACCGCCAACCCGAAACCCGCTCCGAAACCCTGCAGATCCTCAACCCTACATCCTGAACCCTAAATCCCAAGCCCTATAAACCACAAAATTGCTCTCCTCAGCTCTGAGACATAGCGGACGTTGACATCCGCATGCAAGAGTGCTGCAGCGATCTCCTTCTACCATCTCTGTCGGGTCTGTATGTAGGGTTTGGGGTGTAGGGTCTACCTTAACCTACCAGAACCTACTTTTTTTGTAGGGTCCCCATAAATCCCATAGTAGGGTTTATAATAAGAACCTACAAAAAAGTAGGGTTTAGTAGGTCTAGGTAGGACTTAGGGTCTACCTAGAGGCTCATACCCTACCCCTTTTTTGGATACCTAGTTTTATGGTTAGGATCTTTTTTCTAGAAAACTAGATACCCTAAAAAAAGGGGTAGGGTATGAGCCTACAGGTATGGTCTATACGGTTTGGGCTTTGTTTTTTTTTTTNGTTGGGATTTTTTGGTTAGGGTTTGGGGTTCCCAAAGGTTCCTAGATACTGCTTCTTTTTTCTAATTCCCCTAATCAGAATAGTAATTCCTGATATAGAAACCCTACATTCTACTACATAGGTACTTTGGACCCTTTGGGGTTTAGGGTCGTGTTCAAGGTTCATGGGTCTCAGAATCCAGGCTGGGATGGGCCACATTGGAGGCAGCGTGTCTCGGCATCTGGCTTTCGCGTAGATTGCAAACGATGGGACTGCAACCCTAAAAGACACCCTAAAGTAGTATTCCAATATTGCTTCCTTTGCAGAGGAACCCGAAATTTCCGCTGGACCTTAAACCCTAAGAAGCCGTTTGTGGGAGGGCTTCACCTGACAGCCTCTCGTGCAGATGTCCTTCAAGACCTCGTCGAGAAGATCATCATCCTTGAACTTGGTTTTTGGGCTTGGTTTTCAGGGTGTGTTTTTGTTAAAGTTTTAGGGTTCAGGGATTTTTTGTGGCCAAGGGCTTCGGGTTGTAGAGAGCTTTGGGCATAGATTGAATCTCGGGCTGAGCGATTTACCCTCTGACTCTCTTCGGGATCTCCTGCTGGACAACTTAGGTCTAACCGCGATGACCTCATCATCACTTCACTAATACCCTAAGGCTCTAAGGGCTCATATTTTGAGGTTTTAGGACCTAAAGACCATATTATGCAAGGCTTTTGGGCCATTTTGAGCCTTAGGGCAATTAACCTATGATCCCTACACTTGCACGCTAAACTAAGAACGTGGAACACAATATCTTCAGGAAATTTTCTACCCGCGGACGCTTGAATGCCCATGACTCAGGAAGATGTAACTAATAATGGGGATAGGGTTTGGGCAAGGTATTTCACAATAAACTAAACTTTGTAACTCTAAGAGGAACAATATTGGTGCTTAATTATTCAGGCCGCTATATAGAAAGCTTTCGGGATCCGAGCCGCGATAATCGGCGCCTGGTTCAGCCTCCGGAAGGAGGCGGTGATCCGCGAGCCAAGCTCCCCAAGCACCATGGCCTTGGGTTTACTGGGTTGAGGGGTTTAGTAGTTTAGGGGTTCGGGAGTTTAAAGGCTTAGGGTTTAGGGCTTAGGGCGTTTAGGGATTCAGGCGACCTTGCAGTTGGGCAAGGAAAACTTGCATCCGGCCATACCCACTGCACTCTGGACTTGAC
Source organism: Symbiodinium sp. clade A Y106 (assembly GCA_003297005.1). Lineage (NCBI taxonomy): Eukaryota > Dinophyceae > Suessiales > Symbiodiniaceae > Symbiodinium > Symbiodinium sp. clade A. Next base: position 56,861 of record BGNK01002371.1, on the reverse strand, counting down.
ATCAATGCCAGAGAACATCACCGAGTTCGAAACGTCGATGACGACGGGGGATTCAGGGGTTTAGGGGCTTCGGTTTAGGGGTTTAGGGTTTAGGGCGTTTAGGGATTCAGGGGTTTAGGGGCTAGGGTTTAGGGGTTTAGGGGCTAGGGTTTAGGGGTTTAGGGTTTCCGGCTAAGGCTTGACGGTTTCTGGAGTGAGGCCTAAGCTCAGCGAGCTGTGGGCTCCGAAGCTTTCCGTAATATAAGGGGCCGTAATCATTAGGGTTTAGGGTTTAGGGTTGAGGGTTTAGGGTTTAGGTTTATAATTAGAATAAGTTTTCGTAAAATAATTAGAACCCAGAGGGTCCCTATACACTATTTATGGAATTAGGCCCCAAAAAAACCATCCCTGTTTTGGTTTTGGGGACCTAATTCCATAATGGTAGTGTATGTGGGACCCTCTGGGGAATAAGTTTTGGGGGAATACCATACTTTGCCATACTATACTTACAGCATGTGTGGGACCATAAGAGTATACTTGTATTTGGGACCATAAGGGAATAAGGCTTTCCTGGACCTTGTACAGACTTTTATTTCATATAATGGCTCCTTATTTAAGGATCAGGTACCAAAAAAGTATTCAAGTATGGTATATCATAATGGAACCCTAAACCCTAAGACCCACAGAACCCAATACCCCTTAATTAAGGAATATAGCTTAAATCATAATATGCATCCCCTTATTGTTTAAAGTATATTCCTTAATTAAGGGGGTATTGGGCTCTCCTAAACCCTAAACCCTATAGATCCCTTATAGAATCCCCTTAAAGGGACCCTATAGATCCCTTTAAAGGAACCCTCTGCTGACTCCAAACCCAGGTTTCTTGCGGCGCCAAGCACTCAGAGCCCAATGAGCCTTGAGCTGCCGGAGATCAACAACTCTGCTCTGCGGTGCCGGCGAAGTCCCGATTTGGGAGTTTCCGAAAATAGGGTTTAGGGTTGAGGGTTGAGGGTTCCATTATGATATATAGGGTTTAGGGTTGAGGGTTCCATTATGATATATAGGGTTTAGGGTTGAGGGTTCCATTATGATATATAGGGTTTAGGGTTGAGGGTTCCAT
>BGNK01002371.1:25077-54907 GCA_003297005.1 Symbiodinium sp. clade A Y106 | reverse complement strand
TGAGGGTTCCATTATGATATACAGGGTTTAGGGTTGAGGGTTCCATTATGATATATAGGGTTTAGGGTTGAGGGTTCCATTATGATATATAGGGTTTAGGGTTGAGGGTTCCATTATGAAATATAGGGTTTTGGGTTGAGGGTTCCATTATGATATATAGGGTTTAGGGTTTAGGGTTCCATTATGATATACCATACTTGACCCTAGGACCTAATATAGGGGCCTAAGTAATTACCAATATGGGAGTTTCCGACAATAGGGGTACCTTACTTTGGGGTCCTTACAATAAGGATCCTATTATTGAGGGTGCTATATTCGGGTCCCCCATTTTGGGAAACTCCCATTTAGGAACCATGTTGTTAAGGGCTTAGGGTTTGGGGCTTAGTGTTTGGGGTTTGGGATTTGGGGTTTGGGAATTGGGGTTTGGGATTTGGGGTTTAGGGTGGGTTTAGGGTTGTTAAAACCCGAAAGCTAAGATCTAGTAAAACAGTAGTTGACGTCCCTATTTACTAAGGAGCCACCCGTAGCTAAGATCTGCAAGCCCGATTTTGGAACCAGTTGTAACCAGTTGCTAAGATATCCCGTGCAAGGAAGATCCTTGTAACCCCGAAGTAAGACACCCCAAATCAGGATGTTCACGTGGTTTAGGTGTGACGTCCTTCGAGAGACCAACTGGACGAGCCAAGCGGCAACTAGAATGCCGCGGCGCCCGGAGACGCTGGAGTTTTCACACTCTGAGCCAAAAACCAGCCGGCAAAATGCCGAAAACTCGGGAGTCCAGTCCGCCCGCCTTTTGCAAAAAGCATCGTCAACCCAAAAAACGACGACTGCAAACCTCCAAAAGTCGTCGTGACGTTGTAGTCCCAGTTCCAGTCCGAGTCCTAGTAGCAGTAGCAGAAGTAGGAGTAGCAGTGTTAGTAGCAGTAGCAGCAGTAGTCAGACAGCAATGCAAACCTTCTTTGCTCCACCGTACATCTCTACTCTGGATTCCTACTCGCGCGAAAAAAAGTATGTGCAGGGGTGAAACAGGCCGGCAGCTGATCGCGAGAGCTAAACCTCCCTTGTGAAAGCAAATTTATAGAGGGCTTTATTTCTGGTGGTTTATGTGGGGTTTGAAGCATGTAGCAAGGAGGCCACACCACATGAGTGTGCAGACGGCACAGGCACTTCCTATGAACAGCCTCCGGGCTGCAAAGATAATGACGACAAGTGGGTCTATGAAAGAGGCTCCATGATCCCTAAAGCCGGAGCTTGACAAATGTCAACTAAGGTTTATGGTTTATTGGCTAAAGGTACCCTAAACCCTCAACCCCAAACCCTAAACCACGAACCCTAAACCCTATTCCCTGAAGCCGCAACCCTAAACTTAAACCAAAAAATTGCTCGACCGAGCAGCTGCCAGCCCTCGGTCTGGCCGGGAGAGAGGACTGCCAAGCAAGGGCATCATTGTCAATGGATGCTGTTATTTTTATGATCATTATTCTTATCACTATCATCTGTATTACCGCGACAATTGTCACCACTACTACTACTAATTACTACTACTGCTACTATTACTACTACTGCTACTACTACTACTACTACTGCTACTTCTACTACTACTACTGCTACTTCTACCACTACTACTACTACTGCTACTACGACTACTACTACTACTACTGCTACTACTACTACTACTGCTACTACTACTGCTAGTACTACTACTACTACTACTACTACTAGCAGCAGCAGTAGTAGTTGTTGTTGTAGTTGTTGAAGTTGCTGTTGTTGTTAGGGCTTGTCTGGAATTTTGATGGGTTTGCATTAGATACCGAACGGTTCAACAAGGATTCGAGGGAGATCGACAGGTTTTAGGTGATGTTGAAGGGCTTGATCCACGTCTGCTGCCTTGACTTTGGTCCCAGGCCCTCAAATCCATGTCTGATGCTGTGGACATACGCACACAAAATCTTTCCTCAAAACCACACAAAATCCATGGACATACATACAAAATCCACACAAAAACCTTTCAAATACACACCAAATCCACGAAATTACGTAACAAATCTTTGGAAATACCTACAAATCCATGGAAATAAACACAAAATCCTTGCACATACGCACAAAATCCTTGCAAATACACACAAAATCTTTGCAAATGCACACCAAGTCCTTGCAAATACACACCAAACCCTTGCAAATAGACACAAAATCCATGGAAATACGCTGAAAATACTGAAAAATCCTCTGCAAACCATTCAAACCCTATACACCATAATTAGCCACTGTGTTGGTGTTGTTGCTGTTGTTGCTGCTGTTGTTGTTGTTGCTGCTGTTGCTGCTGTTGTTGTTGGGGTAAAACAACATGACGGGGCTCTGCTTTTGCCTCTGCCTAATGTACAGACAAAAAGCAGATATCTGGGTTGACGGGGCTGCAGCTTTTGTTTGTACCTTGTTGTTGTTGTTGCTGGTGTTGTTGTTGTTGTTGGTGTTGGTGGTTGGTCGTAGTCGTAGTAGTAGTAGTAGTAGTAGTAGCAGTAGTAGTACTAGTACTAGTAACAGTAGTAGTAGTACTAGTCGTAGTAGTCGTAGTAGTAGATGTAGTAGTAGTAGTAGTAGTAGTAGTGGTAGTACCCTGAGTAGTACTTGTAGCAGTAGTAGGAGCAGTAGTAGTAGCAGCAGGAGGAGTAGGAGTAGGAGTAGGAGTAGGAGTAGTAGTCGTAGTAGTAGTAGTAGTAGTGGTAGTACCCTGAGTAGTAGCAGTAGTAGGAGCAGTAGTAGCAGCAGCAGGAGTACGAGTAGGAGTAGGAGTGGGAGTGGGAGCGGGAGTAGGAGTAGGAGTGGGAGTGGGAGTGGGAGTAGGAGTAGGAGTAGGTCGGAGTCGGAGTCGTAGCAGTAGTAGCAGCAGCAGTTGTTGCTGTTGTGGTGGTAGTAGCACCAGCCGCATTATCACTACTATTCTGACAACCATTGTTATGACTTTCGTTTTGCCCACTCTTGCTCTTGCTCCTGTTATTCCTCTGCATACTTTTGCTCCTCCTGCTCTTGCTCCTCGTACTCTCACTCATCTTACTCTTGATCCCCTTACTCGTACTCCGCTTACCCTTACTCCTCTTCCAGGGAATGTTCCGAAAAGTGTACTCTGAAGGGTGACAAAGTAATATCAAAAGTTCATATCCTGGCTCTTGTGCTGAAGACAGCTGAGGCTGACTTGCTATTATTTTCAACCCAAGCTCTTTACAAGGCGGGACGACGGAGCCGGAACTGTAATGATTGGACGTAGAGCTGGTAGAAGGTTCATGGGGCCTAGTAACTTTACGGGTTCCTTAGGGGTTCCTATAAGGGATCTATAGGGGGTTAGGGTCCTAGTTACTATCCCATGATCCTCCAAGCAGTCTAAAGTCTAAACTACTGTAGTGCTGCACTCCACCCTCACGGCCGTAGTGCACTAGTTGAAAATTTGGGTTCGCGGAGCGCTGGGCTCTGAGAGGGTCGCCGAAGCTCCAGTGCGACGTTTTGCACTGGAGGCAGACTTTCGAATTTCGATTCCTCTTGCCTTAGCTGTAGCTGTTGCTTTAATAATGACAGATGTTCGCGTGCATTCCATTGCAGGACACCTATCGTGCTTGTGAGCTTCGGTCCTTGATCGTCTGCTCCTCAGTTGATAGAAGCAGCCAGGGCATACGAAAGACTGCAGGCGCGCTCTCACAAGGTAAACTTTGCAAACTACCCTGAGGCTCCAAGCACACAAATAGTTGCTACCTTGAGGCCTTTTTGTCTAAAGTCAACAAAAGCTCCCTTCAGGTCTAAAATCTAGAACCTACATTTCTGCACGTGACACCTACAGAAAATGATACCAACATTAAAGTCTGCAAACTTCTAGACATGATACCTACAATCGACGCTTTGGAGCACCAGGGGCATGGCTTCGATACTCTCAGCGCCGGAGAGCCAAACCATTTGACTGGTCTGGCTCCATCAGTCGCTGCTTGGAGGATCATGGGGCTTGAGGCTTGAGGTTTTTTGGTGTCGGGTTTGGGCTTTAGGGGTTTAGGGGGGATGAGAAAGTAGATGTAGGTCAAGGGCATTCGGGTACTCCTACTTACGGCCCCAGACCCTGAACCCTAACTATGTCGGAGCTCGTTCTGAGCGGCAGTTCCACCGAGCCGCTGCCGAGGACTCACACTCACCACATGCACGCCAGCCTCGGACTGGGGCATGGAGCTACTCCCAAAGCAGTATCCCGAAAGGGTTCTCGTAGGGGTTTAGGGTTTAGGGTTCCTTTATCGTACCCTGTACCTAAACCCTAAATCCTAAACCCTAACATAAACCCTTGCAGCGCCCCCGGCGGCTGGAGATGTTGCAGTGCGACCTAAGCACTGTAAGGGCCGGGCAGAGGATGCTGCAAAGGCTCCTGGTAGGACCACAGCGATGCCATGAGGCTTTAGGGGTTTACCTGGACCCTCTAAAATCTTCCTTTTTAGGGTCTCCTATTGTGGCTTCCTTATATAAGTCCTGAAAATGGTAGGATATTTGGGTCCGGGTAGGGTTTAGGGAGAGCCTCCGTCAAATTAGTCCAAGGGAATCAGCAAACCGAAGAAAGCTCAGCTTGATGCGAATCGCCCCGCCTGCTTTTCCAAGGGATCACATCACATGTACGACAAGGAGCCATTGGCTTTGAAAGATTACCTTTCGGGCTTCAGGGCTCTATGGTTTAGGGTTTAGGGGTTTAGGGTTTAGGGTACCATGTATATGTAGAAGACAACGACGCCTGCAGCCTGCAGACTTGTCGGAATTCTCCTTCCGACCACCTCTTCCTCAGCCGAAACGATCGAACTCACAGAACATTCAGGTATACTTTTCTGGGGTTCCTTATGATAATGAAAAGAAAGGATCGAAAACCCTGTTCTACTCATTATGAAGGCCCTTATATTGGGTCGCTTCACTGCTATGGGCCTGAGAAGCCTGAATGCTCCGTCCTGGATGGTCGGCTGAAGGCTGGGCAGTGCACATGGGGAGGACATCTCCACACGTGCCTCGATAGGAAGGCTGGCTGGAAGACGGTTAAGGGTTTAGGGTTTGGGGGTTTAGGTTTTGAGGGTGTAGAGGTTCAGGGTTAGTTTAGGGTTACCGGCACTTAGAGAGCTTTCAGGGTATTGATGGATCTGAGAAGCTGCGCTGAGTAGTGCCAAAGCCCTCTATAGGGCCCTAAATAATTACCAATACTACTCCGGGGCTCCTTATTATGATTTTGGTATAATATAATTGCTAATCGTTGCCTTACTGAAGGGGTCGTAACAGTTGGAACAGGGTTTTAGGCTCCTCTAATATAAATATACTAGGGAGACCTAACAATAATGGTGGTAATTGTTTAGGTTTCTATAGTAGCGTGCTGAGCATGCCAGGTCTTGTACGTGACTTTGCAGTGAACAGCGAAAAATCTCGACTTTCATGTCATGGTGGTTCCTATAAGGGACAGGTCGAAGAAAAGGTATTCCAAGCAATGTGGGAACCTGATTAAGAAACCCTGGGCCTATAACCCCAACATAGTAGGATTCATATAAGGAACCCTAATAAAGGCCCGAGGTTTGTTAATCAGGTTCCTACATTATTATAGTACCCTTATAGATCCCTTAGAGACCCCTTTAAAGGAAGCCTAATGCCTACATTATGGTACTCCGAAACCCAGTGTATCTGCTGGACAGCCCATGGGCACAACAGAACTGACAAAGGAGACTGCATCGGCCATGAACCCTCGACTCCTGAACCCTACTTGGAGGGGCCGGGGACTTAGTAAGTCGTTTATAAGTAGGGTTATAATTGGGGTAACTCCATTTAGGGTACTTATAACTCTACTTATAACCTAACCCTCGACCCCTCTTGGAGGCCCTTTTGACTTTTGACTTAGTAAGTAGGGTTAGGAAGGTGGGTTATGGGGGATTATAATATGGTTTCTAGGGGATACTAAGTAGACTTACTAAGGCAAAAGGGCCTCCAAGTAGAGGTTTAGAGAGCAAAGCCCTAAAATATGACGATTACGACAACACTAGTACTTTTTTCATACTCATATGTGAGCATAATAACAACAATAACCAAAATCATTACAAATTACGGTTCTGAATACTGTTACTGTTATTTCTATTGCCAAAATCCTGGCAACCAGAGAACCAAACCGTCGGGCTCTTGACCTCGGAGCTCCCGAGCACCCCGCACGAGGTCCACCGGCTGAGGTCAGCCCTGGCCGGGTATCAACAGACATGTTTTTTTTTAAAGTGCAGTAGCCCCCTTTCTCCGAAAGCTTGCTCAAATCGAGCTTGCACTGGTTGGCTCAGCTCTCTCTGCATCCTGTCCACAACAGAATGTTTAGGCTTGAGGGTTTAGGGCTTTAGGGCTTTAGGGCTTAAGGTTTAGGGTTTAGGATTCAGGGTTTAGGGTGGTAGGGTCTAGGGTTTAGGTTTTTGGGAAAACAATAGAAAAAGTAGTACTTTAATGAAGGTGGCAATAGCAATAGTTGTAACATTCCTAGCCATAGTAATGATAGTTGTAGTAACCGCAACCATAATAGTAGCAGTAGTGGTAGTAGTAGTCGTCGTCGTAGGAATATTGGTAGTGATAGCAAACATAGTAGTAACAGTAGTGGTACTAGTAATCATAGTAGTAACAGTAGTAGTACGCGTACTAGTGGTGGCACTAGTCTTGATACTCATAATAATAATAATACTAGTAGTAGTAGTAGTAGTAGTAGTAGTAGTAGTAGTAGTAGTGTAGTAGCAGGAGTAGTAGTAGTAGTAGTAGAAATGCTACGTGGGTTTAGGGTTTAGGGCTCAGCTTTCGGGTTTAGGGGTTCAGAGCTTAAGGCCGCAAGAGTCGGTCAGGCTTTGCGATTTACCAGACTAGGCTTCCGTCCAGAGAGCCCAATACAGCTTAATCAAGCAATATGCCTTAAGCTCTCGTGGCCTTCATACTATGTCTTCAACTCTATTCCTTAATGAAGGGGCCTTGGGCTCTCTTGTTTTTGTGTGCGCTTAAATCCAGGCGGGTAGTTCTCTAAACTACGGAACACTTTTTCAAAGGACCGTCAAAGGGTCCTAATTTAGAGAACTACCCGGGTGGGAACATCCCAGCTTCTGTGCCTCCTGCACCGCGGCGACCGGCACCAGACTCGAGACCTAGGTCTTGAGGAATGAGCAACTCCGCTCTCTCCCTCTCTCTCCCTCCCTCTCTCTCTCTCTCTCTCTCTCTCTCTTTCTCTCTCTCTCTCTCTCTCTCTCTCTCCCTCCCTCACTATCTCTCCCTCCCCCCATCCCTCGCTTTCTCTCTCTCTCGCTCTCTCTGTCCCCCTCTCTCTCTGTCTGTCTGTCTCTGTCTCTCTCTATCTCTTTCTCTCTCACAAGCATATCACCACGACATGAAGGGACGTGTGCATGTATGTACGAACAAGCTAGACAGATAGATGTCGATCGATGGCTTCGACAGATGTACACAGGCATGAAATCACACTCAGAAACACAATGAAAGAAAGTGGTTGGGTGACTCCCGGATCCGCTTCGCCAACTAACGCACAGCCGTGTGGCCTACTGGAGGCTCTTCGCCTAAAAACCGTCACCTAAAAAACACCTTACAGTAAAGACTCTTCGCCTAAAAACTATCGGGAAAAAGAACCCTAAAGCCCTCATAACTCATAACTTAGCGCCCTCAGTTCTTAAAGCCCAAAACCCTAAACCCTCGGTCAACCTCAGAACTCTGGGCTCAGCCCCAGACGTGGTAGCCGGGGCACCGCCCCGCGCCGAGAGCCGCGGGCCTCAAAAGGCTTTGGTTTTTTGGGGTTAGGGTTTAGGGGTTTAGGATTTAGGGTTAAGGGTTTAGGGGTTTAGATTTCATTAGGATAACGGATCCTTTAAGAGGGGTGTTACGACAGACGTCTGAGATCGGGCTCCGAGGAGCCATCATGGACTGTTGTGCATACCTTCATCTCTCTCTCTCTCTCTCTATATATATATATATAAATATAGGTACACATACATATGTACAATGTAAATGTAAACTATATGTGTATACATATCCCTGGGTTCATGTGTAATTACATCTTGCTGGACTGAACCTTCGCAGAAATCCTGGCTCTTTATGTTGAGGGCAATGGCATATGGTCTTCATGGGCTTGCTTCTGAGTGCATGGCTGACAACCGTTTCGATCAAATACTGAATGCCAGGAGTTGATTGAAAATTGATATTCAAATACTTTGAGGAACCATCGCGGAACTTTCGAGGCCTTTTGACATAAAGCGTGCCCCAAGGACGCTTAGATCAAAGCCCACCATATATGTACATATTGATATACATATGTGTTCTAAACCTTGTATGACAACCCCTAGACTCAGATCTTTCTTGGGCGTGAGAGCTGCTCAAACCCTAAACCCTAATCTCTACACCCCTAGGTTCCTGAGTAGCCCCTTTACAATAAGGGTACTCTTTTTCCTACTATTCTGTTTCAGGAAGGAGACCCCAAAATAAAAAGGGCTAAAGGGTACTACTCAGGAACCTAGACCCTAAACCCCCAAAAACCCAATGTCCCCCCCCCTGTTTTCTTGCCACGGTTTTTGTATATAGCAGCTTCCTGGCTTCGCCAGGGCTTCGGACGAAGAAGAGATCCAAAAGTTTAACATCGGGGCCTCAACGATTGGAAGAAGGGCTTTTGCGAATATTCTACTATACTGTTGTCATATTAAGAGCGACAAGGGAACACGATGAAGAATTCCATTAATAATTCTTCCGCCTCCGACTCCTTCCCCCCCCCCCCATCATACCAAGACCCTGCCACTCCAACGGTCCGGCCGATAGGATCAGACAGGAATCTATCGTAGCTGATCGCTGCAGATTACATGACCGCTTCAAGCCCCTTGCGAACTTTGTCAAGGAGAGCTTGAAAAGGATTGGACAGGGGCCGCCTCGTATTTTCGAATTAAGGGGGCGGCGTTGCACCACATTCTCCGAGGGAACAATCATCCGACGTTCGCGCTTCTGGTAGATCCCATGCTTTGCATGTGCTCTACTAGAGTCTTCACACCCACGCACTTCAGCAAATTTGCCGGATCTGAAGTCAGGTTCCGCGAAACTTTGACAGCTGCCCCGTCCAGCCGTAAGCCGGGCCCGACGTGTGCGGACCTCAGCCGTGCAGCAGTGCACAGCAATGCGCAGCGACGTACAGCAATGCTGTCCTATGAAAGGAAGCTTCGGTGGCTCTGCTTATCGCTTCAAATAAACCTGTGGAGACTGCAGCCAGCAGCAGGAACTGCAAGCAAAAAGTTATGGTCGCGAGGCTACTTGCAGCTTGCGAGTGCAGCTGCCGCCTGTGCAATCCGTCGGCCAAGCTGCGGTTGAACAGATGCCTCCTCGCCGACAAGGCCGCTGTTTCCTAGGCCGCAGGACTATCTGCTCACTTCCAATGCACGGCATCCACTCTTGAATATGTACCTGACGGGCGGCGCCGAAGGGCATACCTACGGCAAAAGCTCCATCAGCATTACCAGGGCGGAATCCTGTGTAACCTGGCAGGTTCGAGGTGCAATAGCTCTCTCGGGGTAAGCCGGAACTCGTGCTTCCGGCGCTGACTACGCTGCGTGGCCATGGCGTCCCTGAAACTCAGAGGAAGACAAGCCCTGGTAACGATTAATATAGGGGCCTTAATAGTAAGAAAAGGGTTTGGGGGTATTATATTATAAAAAAGTAGGGAACCCTTAAGATAGTGTTGGTAATTATGTAGGCCCCTATATTACGGACCCCCCTTTCTGCCCGTGCGCCTGGCACCTCTTTCGTTGGCATGTCCTTCGCATGGCGGCATGCAGCAGGAGCGACTTTTGGCCAGCTCTTCCCCTAGCCCTCTTATCCTAACTACGAACCTTAAGATGTGGTTCTACTCGAATAAGGGGCCTTTTTAATTAGAATAGGGTTTTGGGGCCCATTATACTACAATTATAATAGGGAACCCCAAAATAGTAGAGGTACTGGTAATTATTAAGGCCCCTATATTACTTCTACACTCTGGCCCTTGCTCTTCAGAGGCACTGGTTGGCAGCCTTCCTCATCTTCAGACCTCTACACCCTAAGCTCCGCAGAAGCCGATCTGCTCAACCCCCAAGATGCAGGCGTCCCGCCTACCCCGTGCCGTTTTTTACGGGCATTGGGCAAGTTCGGGGTGGGCGGAGCCTGTCCGCAAGTATCGCACCTCCCTATGCACCTGATGTAAGTAGGGGTCGCAAAAATTCCTGTCACTATTCCTCAGAATTCCGTCTTGTCAGTACATGTACGTAAATGTGCCCGAACAACCCGTCCTAATTGTTAAGGCCCCTATATGACATGACCCTAAACCCTATACCCTAAGCCCCCAAACCGCTAAACCCTAAGACAGCCTTTTAAACCCTAAACCCCTAAACCCCAACGGATACCCTCTTTCCAAGCCAAGGTGCTCGAGGAAAGCGGGCAAACTTGCTGCCACGGGCTGATTTCTCCCTGCAGGATGCCTCCGGCTTGCTTAAAGGGTGCCTTTAAGGGCTTAGGAGGGTTTACGGTTTAGGGTTTAGGGTTTACGTTTTGGGCTACTAATCTACGAGTTCCCGTTGCGGGTCTCTTATCTGAGGCTCCTGTAAGGGGTCATTTGGGCCTGCTTTCCCCGGACAGTCCCGCTAATCCGATGCGGCACACCTTAGCAAACCCCGCGCGGCCCGGGTTTAGGGTTCACCTGGACCCTACGGAACCTACCTTTTTAGGGCTCCTTATTATGATTTCCTTATATAAGTCCTTAAAAAGGACGTAGGGTTAAGGCAGGGTCTACAAGTTCATAAGGTTTAAGGCTCTCTTCTTCAACAACCGGGCCCCAAAAAGGTTCAAACTTTCTAGGATAGGGCTAATATATAAGGCCAAAAAGTTTAAAGTTCCTCCGTTCACTATCTAAGAAGGGCCAAGGGCCAAGGGTCTACAAGGTTTAGGGTTGAAAGGTCTACAAGGTTTAGGGTTCGAGGTTTATATGCCAGTTTAGGATGCAAGGGTTAGGATCCTAAGGTTCCCCAGTTTCCCCTTAATAACAAGGGTACCCCTTTTTTTGATACTCAGCTTTAATAACGGAACCCCTACAGTAAAAGAAAGGGCAAAAGGGTACAACTTAGGAACCCTTTATAGTACCCTCATAGAACCCTTTTATAAAGCCTTAAATAGAATACAAAGGGCAAAAGGGTACAACTTAGGAACCCTTTATAGTACCCTCATAGAACCCTTTTATAAAGCCTTAAATAGAATAACAAAGGGCAAAAGGGTACAACTTAGGAGTCGAGGATCCACCTCCGCTTCTTTTGCAGAGGGAGTCCCCAGCCGCAGAGGAAGCTGGAAAACCTGGGGTCGGCAAGAGCGGGCCTTTTTTCCATGCTTGGAGGTTCATGGGACTGAGTCACTTCAAGGGCCCTTTAAGGGATCTGCAAGGGTTTAGGGTTTAGGGCCTACTTGGAGGTTCATGGGACGTAGTAAGTACGGTTATAAATACGTAATCGTCTGGGGTTATATTTACTTGTAAGTATAGTGATCTCATTTATAAACCCTAGATTCTAAGTCGCATGAACGTTTAAGTGTGGGTTCCTCTTGAAAGGGGGCTCCCAGAGAGACCCCCTCATACGCCTTTGTTGGGGAATATACCTTCAGTCATAAGATCAAGACCCTTCAGGTATTTTCCTTAATGACGGGATATGCCTCAAAATACATTACTTACAAGGGCCTTGAGTTAATCAATCTTATGGTTGAAGGCATGTTCCTTTACAAGGGCCCATACAGCAAACAATTTTAATTTTCAGAACAAGACTCCGTATAAGAGCCCAAGAATTCAAAAGCTGTGTGTTGAAACGCGAAATGTATTGGGCTCTCTGGATTCCCAGATTCAGGATCGTAGTCGTCGGGGATACAGTCCGGGTTCCTTCTTTTCAGAAACTCCACCAGGACCCTCCTTGTACCCTCAAATAGGGGTATATGGTCCCAAATCAGGGGCATTTAGGGTCTAATAGAGGGTAGATGGAGGGTCTAGGCAACATGGCACAAATGCCCTATCCGAAACGGTTGAGGCGTTAGGCTCGGTACTAGTACGATACCCTTTACCCTAAACGCTAAACCCTCTGAACCATAAACCCCGAATGGATGGATGCGCCATGGAGCCGCATATTCTTGTCGCCGCAGGGGGAACTGCTCCATTGCCGGAAGCTTCACCATGGCCGCTCAAGTTATGTGGGAGCCTTAATAATTTAGAATAGGGTTTTGGGGTTAGTACAATAAAGTCATACTTAAAACTGCCATGTCCTGCACCTCAGGCGTATCTCAGCCTCGGAGAACAACATGCAGAGACTGTTATCCAAACCTTCCCCGCAAGTTGACTCGTGGACGCGTCCAACATGCAGAGTATGCCCTCGTGAAGGAAAGCTGCACCTGGTTACCGTAATATCAACATATTACTGTTCAGAAACATGTATACCAGTATCATTCTTATTTAGTACTATATAGCATTAATCTGGACGGTAAAGGCAATATTGATAGGGGTCCCTCGTACGAACCGCAGACCTGGCCATCCTTTACCACTGCCGACTGCAGAGTATGGCGACCGCAGGGGTCGGGGCCGGGCGGCTTCGCCGTCCCATCCCTGACGTGAGCTGAGTGCCGTGTGAGAGCGAGGAACCACCTCACCCTGCGAGAGGATTGAAAATGTCAGTAGAAAAACCACGATTAACACATGAGACAACCCATGCTAACTAACTGCATCGAACTTTAACTGCTCAGTTCTGATGTGCTGCGCAAGCTTCCGGAAGTTTCTCATGGAGCGCAAAAGTCTACGGTTAAAAGGCTAAATAGCACTTGGAGAGCTGCCCTCCTCAACGCCTTGCAGGTGCGAGGAGTCGGCCGTCTTTTGTTGGAGCTGGGCCTCAGGGGCCTTGAGGCCGTCGGATCGCGATGCCCTGATGGACTCCGAGGTGTCCTCGGTCTGCATTCATAACTCATGTACGGCTCCTTTAAAGACTTCCCGTTTAAAGGGGTACTATGAGGGGTATACGTGAAGCTCCTACCGGTAATGGGGGCTTGGGATTCGGTTCCGTCGAGGAGCAATGAGCTGCGTTGCGACATCCTGCAAGAGCTTTTGTGTGAGCGCAAAGGCTTTGTCGGCACAGATCACGAACAAAGATCAAGCACATCGGATTGAGCAAAGACGGCTATGTTGGCTATGTGCAAAACCGAAGGGAAAGAGCATCGACTACGGAAAACACAGTGACCCTCCTTATCATGCCTGGCTGTCGGATCTTTTACTATTTTGTCACAAGCCTGGACGAGCTCCGAAAACATTTCGCGAAATAACCTTGCTGTGACAATGTCCTTCAAGAGGACGAGGCTGTCCAGAAGAGTTCCTTCAACTGCCTGCAGTTGTTGGTGTGTCCTCTGGGACCTTGGCAAGAGCCACGAAGCTGCTGTTGCCACACTGTCCGTAGCACAACCGAACCCTCAAACCCTAAACGAGTGACATCTGTTCTTAGCGGACTTCTGCTTTTCTGGTGGAATCAGCCCAGCGGCTGTCGCATCAAGTCGACCTCCCTCGCGGGCCCACGGATGTTGATGCAGCCCTCCACAAACTCACTGATCCCGATTCTGTGATCCCCATCCTTGGAGGCGGAGGATTCTAGAATTTCAGGCTCTTGCAGGTTGCAAGAGACAAGTCCACAGCCAAAGCTGCCCGGGAAACCTCTACAGCTGCATAAACTCCATCTGCAGCCTTGCACTGCACACCCAGAAGCACGCAACAAAGGCAGGCGTCTCGATCCAGGCTACGGAAGATTGTCCATGCATCCTCAGCCTGACGGTACATCCGGAGAGGCTACGGAGTTCAAGTCCACCCTCGATTCATCCCAATCTCTCTTAGTCTTCCTTAGAACATCTGCACCCCGGTTCTTCCACCGGTCTTGGATTTTGAGCAGCTGTAGCGCTCCGTCGCAGGACTCATCACTCAGCACAAGAAGTAGAAGTCCATGCAAGCCTGCCTTGATGCCCAACGCTTCGAACCATGCCCTCGTGCTCTCCACCTTGAAGCCATGTTCGAACTCCTGGCTTCGGGTGGGAGTAAGCACCTCAGACGTGTGGGTTCGAGCCTTCGCGGGCTACGTAAGTCCTTCGGCGGACCACGCAACTAGCACGGTTGTCATTACTGTGAAATTCTTTGCAAACCATCACTGCCGGAAAATTTCAGACCTCGAGCTATGTCCCACACTCCTTTATCGTGATCATGCCGCTCTCGTCGTGGTCCATCATCTGGAAGAGCTCGCCGAACACTGTCCGTATCCTTGGCTGTTTTCGGAAACACTGGTGGCAAAACTTGTAATTAAACAAATCTTTGTTGCGCGAGCATTTGTTGCGCGAGCATTGTATGGAAAAGGTCATCCGGCTGTCAGCCACAGGAGGCATGGGAGGCATGTTAGGGTTCTGGCAGCAGCATATTAAACCGAAACTGGCACAGCGTCCGTTCCTGTTCGCCCACCATGGACTGGACCATGAACTCATGGTCTTGCTCCGCACCAGCGATTGCAGAATGGCAAAACACCTGGGCTGCACGGCGTTCGAGCAGGCAAAGCTATCCGATATCCTTCTTTCCGATCACTTCTGCTGGCTCCATTCCGAGATCTGCACAAACAACACACAACGGGTTTCTCGTAGAATCCAAGAGGCCCCCGTCATCACCTGGCGTGCAAGCATCGACCCCCTGCTAACCCTTCGCATCTCCAGCCCTATAAAAGTACAAGTGAGGCTGCTAGCTGTTTGTGGTCACTGGCAAACTAGAACTGCTGGGTCGACCATCCGTGTGAAAGGTGGTCAGAAACGCCCGCAAATCAAAGGAGCACGCCAAGTGCTTGTGATCCCGATCCTGTATCGGCCACCGTTGCATGAGAAAACCATCCCCAAAACCGTCAGAAACGAATGCTGCCCAGGTGCATTTAACACAGCAAAGCAGCAGAACGAGATGTACCTTACATATTTCAAGTTTGGGCAACCTGCACATCTTAGCAGCGAGCCATTGCAATTGCGGGTCAAGAGGGCCTACGGCCTCAACAGATTGACGATCTCCGACTTCTTATTGTCTGCAAAACAGCCTTCATAAGTTTGATTCATAAACATGCCCCCCAACACATAGAACATGACATATCTCGATTATTGAACGTTGATGCTCTCCTTTGCTCTATGTTTTCTTGTTCCCCATCTGAACCTGGAATGTTGTGGGGCTTGTGCGATTTGAGAAATGCCTTATGGGGTTTGGCATGGCCTTTAGGGTTTTACAGTCTGTGTGCCTTCTGCACGTCCGATTATCGGAAAACTGAAGCGAGCGCACCTCACTTTGCAGTGGAATCCTTCGAATGACTTGTGGTAAGTATCTGGGCGTAGCCCTTTATTAAGGCGCTGAACGGGCTTTTCCGCTGCGTACGAGGGCTACGCGGATTTCTGAAGGGTTTATTGAAAGGTTATGGAAGATTGAACGTGCTGTTCTGAAAGCTCTACAAAGTTGTATGCAGGCTTGTCTTATGCCAGTTGTGATATTTGGGTTTATAAAGCGGGTCGCCAACTGCAAGGATTGCCGCCACTGCCTGACATGTTTGAATGGCTGGGTGAACAGTATGTCTGGTGCACGGGTGTTCACCAAAAGAACCAAATGCTTCATATCAACTTTTAAGCTTTCTTCCGGTTGGTTCCATGAGATATGTCAACTCGTTATGATTGAAACGAAACGTTTTGAAGGATTCAAGCATTACCCATCAGCGATTTTTTCTCTTCTGCTGGCATTCTCGGCCTCTTCAACTCCATTTGCGGATGTCTTGCGGAGACACTATAGTGAGAATTCATGTGTGGGCAATATCTGCGTATGCTGCTTCTGATGTCGGTTTGACAGAAACAGCAAGACTTGGCAGCACCGGCCCCGCCACGCTTTGCTTTCGACATGTAAGGGTAACATGGTACAGGGTCCTATTGCAGGGAAACGCAAGCTGCAAAAAACACAGGGACATGGGACTGCAGGGAACTGCAAGGTCCGAGTATGATTAGTCGTAAACGGGTTATAAGCAATACTTCGTGTCAGTGTTCGGAGGAATTCGCCGGAACTTCGGACTGCACGAACTGCAAGGAAACGGCAAGCTGCAACAACCCCAGAGAGGTGAGACTGCATGGGAAAGCAACATGTGGTGTAAGGGCTAGAGGCCATGCTTTGCATGTTCTGTGAACCCCAAGCAGCGAAAGTCAAACTCGACATCGTGAACGTGAGGGTTGCAAGTATTTGAAGTTCCACACTGCCTGCCAGCGGCAAATGCCGTGACTGGGGTCGCACGCACTGACGAGCACATCTGCACGACACTGTTCACAGCGCGCGATGCACCATGCGGCATCCAAGTGCATGTTGCGCCACTGCACACCGTCGTTTCAAGTGACAAAGGTCCACGTGACCCTAAACCCTAAACCCTAATGCGTCAGTCTTTTTGTGGACCAAGGAGATGCCACTGTCATCAGGATGCATGCGCAGAGTGCTCCAGCTTCACGCCCCATCGCAGACTGCGCAGCCGGGCACGGCTTCAAATCAGTGAATGGCAGCACGTCTTCTCAAGGCTCTATGAGGAAGCGTGTTGCTGTAGTTTTGTTGGCACATCGAGGCCAACGCGACTCTGCGGCACCCTGTCTGCCCGGCCTGATGTGCTTGGCCACGAACTCATCGTGGGTCTGGCCCAACTTTTGTTGGCAGAAATCCTTGCACTTACTGCCCTCTCAGCCGATTATGAAAGGTACGAAGCCTTCAGTCCTCAGTTCCTGCGGTTCTTTACAGATGCGATGCACCCACCTTTTATTGTATCAGCCCGTACACGCACGTCACTCTGCCGAACATGCGGGGAAAGGATTCCATATGTAGGCTATGCGAACGGTTTCGCTTGCTTGACGATGTCTGACGGCTAGATGCCGATCAGCATGGTGACACATGCACAATTGTAGTGCTCGGGTGGTCGACCGTGAGACGCGAGTATCGGAGCACATGATCAGGATTCGAAAATCGGGAGCTTCGCCCGCCCAAACCTCCTCGGTCGACGTGCTGGAGCCCCACATCCTCGAAGGATCCCACTCCAGACGCATCTGCATCGCTCGCCCGCCTACCTTTCGTAAAGTCGGATGTCGGAGACACGCTCCTGGGCCTCATGATCTCCTCGCGCGAAACGCCCTGCCTTCCATTTTTGCGACCAAACAAGGTCTCTGTAGAGTTCACTCAAAGCTTATGTAGCCGTGCAGTCCTCAGCCAATTATGTAGGTCGGTGCAGTGCGACGATATCAAACTCCAGAAAGATATTCTGATATAAACTCTCGGTGTGTCGGGCAGAGATTTTCCTGTTTTTGCGGGCAACGCAGGACCCTGTTGTTTCAGCCGTGGTTCCGCAAGCCAATCCCAGAGGCTCCATATATATATATATATACATACATACATACTAGCTAGATATGTAATTATAGGTCCCAGAACCCACAATAAGGTCAGCAGACTGCTCTGCGTGTTTTCGTGACATGGGTAGCCCAAATAGTACGGCACCCTTATAATGGGCCCGAAAATGACCCCAATTTAAAGACTACCCAAACGTTTGTGTGCATGTGCCGGGTCTTGGGCCGCTTTTGAAGGTCTTGCATGGTCTCGGGTGGGCTTGATGACCCGAGCATGCTTGTTGATACAATGTAACTTGCTGCAATTTTATGACAAAGAAGAACCGTACCAAGGTAGACGAAGGCGCAGAATGAAGAGGGAGGTCCACACCCAGCCAACCACGTTCAAAGATGACATTGCATGCCTGTAAGAAGATGTGCAGGCATGAGTTGCAAGTTCTGGCGTCAGCCTGCCTCCATTCCAAACCTCCGGAGATTGCTGCGAAAAGCCTTGGTCCATGCAGGGCTGAGAGTACTAGCCCGTGTCCAATGCAAGCTGGCATCAGCCAAGACGAGGAGCGTGAACATTGAGATTTGCAGGCTTCCGAAGAAGTTTCGCAGTTCGTCGCCGTCGACTTTGGGGTCTGATGCCATGGTCCTAGTTCATGGTTGGGATAGGATTAACAATTCAAATGTTTATTCCTTGTTGGCTTTCAGTACCCATAAAACTGTAAAATGTTACCCAACTAACACCCTAAACCCTAAACCCCTAAGATTTCAGACGGTCATGGTGGTCAGGTAGGCATCGGAGAAGAGGATGGAAAACAAATAGATGATGAGAAGCAGCAGGATGACGGACCTCATCTTCAAAAAGGGGCGCGATGGGAGTTTAGGGTTTAGAGCTAATGGTTTAGGGTTTAGGCTTTAGGATTAATGGTTTAGGGTCTAGGCTTCAATCTATGAGCCCTTAGCCCTTTTAAGGGACTTTAAAGGGTACAGATCGGGTATATATTCGGTATATAAGGATCTCACGCTTAAGGGCCCATACTAGGGGCCCATGGTTCCATCCTAAGATTCAAGGGGAGCGATGGGAGTTTAGGGTTTATAGGCCTTGGGCTTTAGGATTCATGGTTTAGGGCTTAGGCTTTAGGATTAATGGTTTAGGGTTTAGGCTTTAGGATTAATGTTTTAGGGTTTAGGCTTTAGGATTAAAGGTTCAGGGTTTGGGTTTCGGGTGTACCATGGCCACCTGGGAAGAAAGGGATGTTTGCAAGAACCCAGAATCTGCGACACACAACTGAGCCCCTAAATCCCTTAACCCTAAACCTTGGACACGGCCCTCATCCTGCAACTGTCTATATTCGGGGTCATACAGTAACACGGGCTAGATACAATTATGTCAGACATAACATCCAGCCGTTTCAAAGTGGGGGCAGTACACAACCTAAACCCTTGCAGTACCCTTGTACAGCCCTGGAAAGGAATCCTTTATAGAAGCCCCTTACAGGTGGGTAGTTCTTCTTCCATAGTACTCCCATAAGACCCCCTTTACATTATAGGAGTGGTATGGGAGGCTTATGGGAAACTACCCACCTAATAACTACCCACCTGTAAATGGCTTAGAATTTAAAGGGAACCTTCAAGAAACCCCCATAAACAACCCTAACAGAAACCCGGCGAGCCCTCTTCTCTGAAGCTGGGTGTCCAGATCAGAGACTTGCGGGTGATGCCAATGGAGAACACAAGGATCCGAAGAGGGCGGATGAATCCTGAATCTTGCCCGGAAGCTGTGGGATTTTTTTGTTAATCACCTCTAGCATTTTCCGGTTCATCTATTGCCATAATCGGGCTAGACCCTAAACCTGAAAATCGAAACCGTAAGCTTGCATGTGCAGAAGAATTTTGGCAGCTGCTTATACACCATGATCTTCTGCCATACTGCAGCTGTTTGTGCGAACCAGTGCAACAGACCCGTTTCCCGTTGATGAACCTGCTTGTAGAAAAGAAACGTGGGCCAAGACAGATTCAATCCTAAACATAAACATACACAGACAGATGGACAGATAGACAGATAGTTAAACAGATAAAGAGGCAGATAGGCAGAGACAGACAAACAACTTGATCTCGGTGCGAATTTATTTTACATGAGCCCGGAGCCGCTTACTCTGAAGTTCCGCCAACGATGCTCTGCTTCCTTCATTTCTTTGTACCTGCTCATAAGACCGATCCTTGCCCACCGACGAATGACATGACTTTATCTGATGCCCGAAGTTTCAGAAAGAATTTATAGAAGGCTTAATTTATTGGAATATAGAATTTGAGGGAGGACAGCGTAGTATTCATCATATGGACCCCTACGGCATAATACTGGTAATTATTCCAACCAATAAATACCAATGCCATATGGTAGAACATGTCCCGCAAGCCCTATTGCAATGATTAAGGCCCGAATATTTATGTAGAACCCGTATGGTAGTATCCCTACTCGACGGACATTTTTCCAAGGGCACTGATACCAAACCGAATGACAAGAACTCAAAGATATCAGCCCGCCCCAACGCAAAATGAGGGTTGAGGGTGGAGGTTTGCGGGCCCTAAACCCTAAACCCTGAAACCCTAACTCAGGCTTTGAAGCTCAGGGAAGTTTACTTGGAGGGGCAGGGGACTTAGTAAGCCATTTATAAGTAGGGTTACAATTGGGGTAACTCCATTTAGGGTAGTTATAACTCTACTTATAACCTACTTACTAAGTCCCCTGCCCCTCCAAGTAGACCCTAAACCCTACACCCCATAGATCCCTTTAAAGAACCCTATAGAGCCCTTTAAGAACCCTCCTAAGTAGGGTTTCTGGTTCTTCAAAGGCTCGGATCAGGCGAATAATCCGCAGCCCTCGTGCCGAGCGAGCCAACCGCAGGATTCCTGAGTCAGGCGACGATTTAGGATTTAGGGTTTAGGGTTTAGGGGTTTAGGGTTTAGGGGTTTAGGGTTTAGGGTTTAGGGACGATAAACAACGACCCTACCTATAGTCTCCATTGTAGTTCCGTTTTTTGGTTTAGGGTTTAGGGTTTAGGGGTTTAGGGTTTAGGGTTTAGGGACGATAAACAACGACCCTACCTATAGTCTCCATTGTAGTTCCTCTTTTAGGGTTTAGGGTTTAGGGTTTAGGGGTTTAGGGTTTAGGGTTTAGGGACGATCAACAACGACCCTACCTATAGTCTCCATTGTAGTTCCTTTTTTTGGTTTAGGGTTTAGGGTTTAGGGGTTTAGGGTTTAGGGTTTAGGGACGATAAACAACGACCCTACCTATAGTCTCCATTGTAGTTCCTTTTTTTGGTTTAGGGTTTAGGGTTGTGGGTTTAGGGTTTAGGGTTTTGGGTTTAGGGTTTAGAGTTTAGGGTTTAGGGCTTTCTAACATAAGCATGTTATGGGAAAATTCCTACCTTATTGGGCTTCATTATAGGGTTTACCCCTTATTTGGGACCATATACCCCTATTTGAGGGTGCAAGGAGGGTCCTGGTAGTTACTTTTTTTGGTTAACCAAAATCTCTATTATAGGATCCTAACCATAAAACTGGTTAACCAAGAAAAGGAACTACAATGGAGACTATAGGTAGGGCCTAATGTAGGGGCCTAAGTAATTACCAATACTGCTTTGGGGGGTTCCCCCCAAAACCCTGTTCTAATTATTAAGGTCCCTACATTAGGGCCTAGGGTTTACGGTTTAGCGGCGGATGTGGGGCGCTTCTGCAAAGACCTAGTGGCACCGATTTCAGGGGTCTGTATGGAGGATCATGGAGGAGCCAAAACAAAGTTCGGGATTGTATGAAGATTCCGTACTTCCTGCAACTACTCACAGTAATCCGAATACTTGTGCAGGTCATCATGTACTTACAGTAAACTCCATAAAGTTGGAAACCGGATTAAGGCCAAATAGTGCTGGGATTCCCTATACATTACTCCTAAGGACTGAGGCTATTGGGTTTCCAACTTTTGGGCTTCTACTGTACAACTCTCCCATGAACCTCCAAGTGCCACCATGGATCTCAGGATTCGGAAGGTCCCAGAGGCAAAGTTCTCCTCAGAAGCGGCATTCCCACTGCAGAGAGCAGAAATCTCCGGGTTCGACCATGGATTTAGAGTTTAGGTTCAGGGTGAAGGTACCACACCATGGCAAGCAAAACACCCTAAACAAAAACCCGTCTGTGCAGAAGATTCGACTCAGCTTGCTCAGAACGGAGAGCAAAGTGCCCAAACTCTCAAACAGCAGGTGCTCTTCAAGAACAGAGACTGGGTTTCAAGGCGCATGAGATCTCATGCTCAGCCCACGAGATCAGAGAAGTGCAACCCATGGCACCGTAAACCTGCTCTTCGTGGCTCGGCAGCTCGGCGCCGGCGGAGCGTTATTGATGCAGGGGCCTTTATAATTAGAATAGGGGGTTTTGGGGCCCATTACAAAATACTTATCATAAGGAACCCCAAAATGTACAGGTAATTATTGAAGCCCTGTTTTACCAGCTAACGACTTGTTTTTCAGTCCTGCAAGATGAGGTCCACCAGGAGCTCCACAACGGACAGCGAGACCTTCGGCAAGAGCACCAGGAGTTTTCTTGCTGTGTTCAGGGGTATGGGAGGCTATGGGAGGGTGGCCTGTTGCAGACAGAACTGGATCCCCGAAAGCTGGGACTGGCTTGCATCCTCTTCCGACTAGCAACATCCAGGGGCAGAGATCAGTCCTGTAACCTGAGAAGCAACTCAGTGCCCTAGACCCAACTTGGAGGATCATGGAGAAAAGTAACTATAAGGTTAAAAATAAGGCAACTATGGTTATAATTGCTTATAGCTCCAATTAAAGTACTTATGACCTTACCTACTAAGTTACTACATCCCATGATCCTCCAAGTAAACCCTTCATGGCGGCCATCAACAAGTCGAAGATGTTCCAGGCGTACTCACCCGTGGTAAAGAACTTCCTGACACCGATGGTGCTCATGCGCCTTGGAGACACGGCTTGCAGAATCATGGGGCTCAGCAAAGGGATTCCCTTTTTTATGGGGGTTCCTATAAAGTACCCTTAGTAGTATAGGGCCCCAAATTAGGGGATCTACTTTCTAGATCCTCCCGGGGGTCTGGGTATGAATAGAGTTGCAAGTACCCTGTGCCACCTGTGCAGCGTTCCCGCAAACCCGAAGCTCCACTCATACTGCACTCACTATCATATTGTCCAGGTCTTCATCATGTCATGAAACCCTAAGCCCAGAAGCCCTACATGGGAGTTTCCGAAAATAGGGGACCCTAACGTAGTACTCTAAATAGTAGGATCCTTATTATAAGGACCCCCAAATAGGTACCCCTAATTTTCGGAAACTCCCACATTAGTTCCATGCCCTAAGCCCAAAACCCGCAACCCTGAACCCTAAACCCTAAACCCTGTGCTCTACCCTAAGGGTCCTAACCTTTTAAGGAACCTCAAAATGTAGGATTTCTGAGACCCCAAAGAGACCCAAGGGCTCTCCCTAGGAGATTCCGGACCCTCCTAAGGAGATACCTGGACCCTTAGGGTAAGCCCCCAACCCCCAACCCTGAACCCGGAACCCCCGGAACCCCCGCAACACCAAAACCCTGGCTCACTGCTCGGAGGCGCAGCACGATTTCCTGGGCTTTTAAGTCACCAGGGAGAAAAAAGTATACACCTTTATTTCATAAGGGTTCCTTTAAGAAAAAAAGAATTAAAGTAGGTTCCTTTAAGAAAAAAAGTAAAGTATGGTACTCCAAAGCCCAGTTTCCAGCATGAAGAGGAAAGTGAAGGCCAGATGTGTGTAGACCATGACATCTGGAGGACTTTCCCCCAGGTGTGCAGCCTCCCATTCCTTGCATGTAGGGCTTCAGGGCTTTCGGAGTCTCAGAATTCTTCTTGCACTTGTTTGGGGCCCCGAACCTCTAAACCCTAAACCCTGTAAGGTTTCAAGGTTTGGGGCAGACTAGGGCTGACTTCTGCTGACTTTTCTCTTTAGAGACTCTTGGCTGTCATTTTCTCAAGACATTTTTAGGATTTTGAGCTTACACTATCAGGCCATCTCTTAGGCACATGTTGTAACTAAGGGCTTGACATGCTTAAGTTTGTGGGCTGAGGAGTTCCCTAAACCCTAAACCCTAAACCCCCCAAAGTAGGTAACAAAAACGGCCCAGCACATTCTTCTACATATTTGGGCTCCAGGTAGGCCTCAGGACTTTTGTGCTTTTTTGGGGGGTTTAGAATCCAACCAGACCTGCGGAAGTACGACAAAGCTTCTTCAGTTCGGGATTGGCGCTGCTCGAGGAGTACCCTAAACCCTAAACCCTAACAAGAACCCTTACAGCAACCCTGGCAGGGCCTTTTATGGTAAGCCCTCTTAAAAACCGCTATGGTATCCCTTGTGTATGTCACGCACGCACCTTATGGTAGTACTATAGGGGCCTTACTGTTTAGAATAGGGTTTTGGGGCCCAGTATACTATAATTATAAATAAGGACCCACCAAAATAATATAGGTAAGACCCACCAAAATAATATAGGTAATTATTAAGCCCGCTATACTAAACCCTTCTAATAGCTTATAGTAGCCTTTAGAACCCCCTTTAAAAGGATCCCTTTAAAGGAACACTTAGGTAAATGTTAAAGCCCCTATATAGGGCCCCCAAAAAGCACATCAGCAAAAATAAGGATGGGGATATCCCATATGAACCCCCTTATAATGAAGCCCAATAAGGTAGGGATATCCCTATACAGTGCTTATGCTCATGTGCTTTTTGGGTCCCTAACTATAGTAACCCGTATGCCAGGCCGTGGGGATCATTGAAAAGCTTGGCCGACTTTAAACTCAGAAGTAGAACAGGGTTTGGGGTACATTATGTATACAAGGACCCATAAGCGAACACTATGAATAAACATGGTTTGGGGGTATATTATGTATACTGGGAACTAGAAGGGAATACTCAATACTCTTATTAATGATTCAGACCCCATGGGCCCTACGTCACCCTCTTGCAAAGAGTGCCAGGTGCCATGGTTTGCTCAGCTCTGCCAAAGTCGAAGCACAACAGCGGCCCCTTAACCCTAAACCCGAGTAGCGTCGTTATAGTAGAATAAGGTCTTGGCATATAGTGGAGTATAGTTTCATAGGATATGTTGAGGGGACGTTATGACTAATTATTACTAATTGTTCCGACCCCTAAACCAAGCTCTGGCCAGCGACAATCTGCGCGCCGAGGAGGCCCGCATGCGACAGGATCAAGGCTGCGTAGAAGAACTCGAACTGCCAGGTGAGCACCTCGGCTTCAGGTTGAGGGTTTAGGGTGGCTTTGCAGAGTTTAGCAGGCCGACCTCAACATCAAGGGAAGCTGGGACGTTGCTCAATGAAGGGCTTCAGGGAGAATCTGACTCGAGGGGCATAGGTCAGTACTCAAGACCAGGAGCCCGACCGCTAGCAACAGGGCTGGGTTCTTGCTTATGGATTTGGTTTATGTTGCCATAATAGGGATCTATAGTAACTAGTTAATATATGGTTTCTTTATTATGGCAACTTCAACAAAACCCTTAACAAGAACCCAGCAATGCATCCCACTCCTAAATCCACCTATTTCCGAAAAACGGCGAGGCACCAACGGCGCAAGCAGTTGGCCAACCCGTGTGTTCGTGGCAGTGAGGTCCCGTGTACCCGCAGCTTTGAACGTCCGGAGAACGGACTTTGGGTCCTTTGGGTGCAGCGCCATAAACATGGGCTACAGAACTTAGAGTTTTCGGGTCGAGGGTTTAGGGTTTAGGGCACGTTTAGGGTTTTGGGGTGTGGCTTGCTTTGGGTTAAGGCCCGTCTTCACTCGGCTGCTGAGTCTATGTATCTGCTCTCAGTCAAATCTCTCCTGCTACTCCTTAGGTGGGTACTGCTCTAAAGTAGGGTCCCCAAAATTTTGTGGTTCCGAAAAGAATACGGTACCCTCACAACAATAATTTAGAGAACTACCCATTACCTTATTTGGGGGATCATTATAACTAGGGTCCCCTATTTAAATTATTTTCGGAACGGAAACTCCCATGTGTCTTTTTCGGGGTTCCAAAGGACCCCGAAGTCCTTGGAGCACAAACCCTAAAGCCATCCGCCCAAAACCCAAAACCCTAAACCCCTAATGTAGGAACCTGATTAAGAAACCTTGGGCCTTTATTAGGGTTCTTTATATGAACCCTACTATTTGGGGTTACAGGCTCAGGGTTTCTTAATCAGGTTCCTACATTAAACCTAACCCGAAACTAAACCACAAAGCCTGAAAAAATACATGGATAATCCTTATTCACTTATAGTAACCTCTTATCGTAACCACTTGCAGTGAACCACAAACCGCCAGCCCCATGCAGCCGGCAAACGCTGCGCCGTGATACAAAGTTGCCACTCTGCTCCGCCGCGACGGCTTGCCTGAGCTGTAGAAAGGCCACTATAATGGTTACTATAAGGATTGCTATAAGGCGGTTATAGGCCCTGCACCCTATAAACCCCAAATCCCTATAGATCCCTTTAAGGAGCCCTTTAAGGAATCCTCAAAAGATATTGCTACCCGGGTTCCTGTATGGGCTACTCTTTGGAGGCTGAAAGCCCCCAGAGCTGACTTGGGTCCAGGGCGCTCGTAGGAGTTCTGCTTGGAGAAGCGCGATGCTTCCATGGACGCCAGAGCTCCATTCTGCAACCGGGTTTAGGGCTTAAGGAGTTTACTATAGGCCGCTACTTAATGATTAGAATAGGGTTTTGGGGCCCATTATACTATAATTAAATATAACAAGGAACACCCAAAAAAGTATAGGCAATTAATATTATTATTATTAATATCAATATTATTGTTATTATTATTATGATTGTCCCTATATGAGGGTTTAGGGCTTCGGCTTGGGGGCTTCGGATCAGGATTCGCAGCTTTTGGTAAACAGCTCGCCTGAAGACAAGGTCGTTTAGCACAGGGGGCCCTTTAATAGAGCCCTTATGGTCCTTGCCAGTGGGTATTTGGGGTACATTAGAGGGTAGTTGGGGGGTCTGGGTATCCTGGCACCTTAGTGGAGCCCCTCCGCGATGTTTCTGATGTCAATGTCGCTGCTTTCTCGCTTGCCATACCCGCCGACGGCAAGTCCTCGCAGGTCGAGCAAAAGGCGTTGGATAGGGGCTCGGATCTAGAAAGCCCAATATATCCTCAAGTAAGGAAAATACCTAAAAGCACAGCGTCAGAATCTAAGATATGATATATGATATATATATATATATATATATATATACATATATGGTGTATGTATATATATATATATACATCTTATGTTCCTTAATCAAAATGCTTTGGATTTTTTGTTGAGAGGGTCTTCGGGCCCAGACTGATCAACTCCCTGGCTACGGCCAAGCATGATGCTAAGGCTCCATGTGCCCATAAGGGTTCGCTTAAGGCTTCCTTTCAGGGGCTACGTTTAGGGTTTCGGGTTTAGGGAAAATATCGGACAAAAGGAGGCCTTAAAGCTTCTAGACAGGGACCCCTTGTTTAGGGTTTAGGGTTTAGGGCTGTAAGACTATATCTATATCGGTACATGGAACCATATACTTATATACTTATACCCCAAACCTTAAAGCAGAAGCCAGAAAGTTGGAACATCAATATCCTCATGCCCTTAAGGTAAGGTATAGGGGATCCCAGCACTAATCCTCCTAAAGCCATGTTCCAACTTTCTGGGATCCACTGNTTAAAGCAGAAGCCAGAAAGTTGGAACATCAATATCCTCATGCCCTTAAGGTAAGGTATAGGGGATCCCAGCACTAATCCTCCTAAAGCCATGTTCCAACTTTCTGGGATCCACTGTAAGCCCTTTGGGTTCCCTGGTAGTACCCCTAATTTACGGCTGATGGACAAAATCCTGCATGACCCTAAGGACCCTAAACTATGGGAATTATGGTATATTCCTTATTATGGGTCATGCAGGTTTTTGTCCATCAACCGTATCCCCTTAAAGGAGCCCTCATGGGCACATGCAGCCTTAGACCTGGTTCTTGTTAAGGGATTTGATTTAAGTTACCATATTAAGGAAAGCCAATTATTTACTATATAATATATCCCGAATTATTATGGTAACTTAAATTAAATTCTTTAACCATTAAAGGAACTCTTAAAGTGTCTATGAGTACGGTTATCTGATTTATAACCCTAGTTACTAAGTCCCATGATCCCCCAAGTAGAGCCAGAGACCAAGGCAGGGGAGCGCGAGCCTGCGACGTGAGAGCCGTCACTGCCAGTGTTGCGTCCTGACACGTCCAAATGCGATGCAGTCCACGGCTGAGGGTTTAGGGGTTTAGGGTTTAGGGGTTTAGTGGTTTAGGGTTTAGGGGCTTAGGGTTTCAGGCTTGCGTCACATTAACTTTGAAGTTGCTTGGACCTTACCGAAGTATAACGCACGATCTCAGACAACACCCGGCCAACCAGTATTGGACGAGGGATACGGTAGGCAGTACAGGTATAGCAGAAGCCACCAAAACAAAGACAAGCTCGCACAAGAAGCCCTAGTCTTGCATAAGTGAGTGACTCGCACTGGCCATGGGTATGAGGTCCAGGTGGGTATGAGGTCAAGGTGGGCAGCGGAAGTCAAAATATTCAATCCTCCAGGATCGGCTGCAGATCCATGTGCACGGGCAGTTCTGCTGGTCTGGTCAGGTCGACACCTGGTTTCACCACCGAGGAGGAGTGGACCTGCCAGCGACCGTGACAGCCCTGGCACTGCACAGGCTTCATGAAAACCCGAAACCCTAAACCCGAACACCCCTAAACCCTAAACCCTAAACCCTAAGCCTGCGCGGGCTCTTCTGAGACTGTCGCAGGCCCAGGAGGCAGGTGACCGCGAAGCCTCGACACAGCAAAACTCTTCTCATAAGCCCAATGCATACATAAGGATTATGCCCTAGATCGTGTTAAGGATCCGTTTATGAAACTGTGATATTATATATATATGTATGTATGTATGTATGTGTATATATATATATGTATATATATGTATATATGTATATATATATATATATATAGAGAGAGAGAGAGTTGTTTTTTGTTTCTCAGTTTATTCATACGAGGTACTAACCTCCTTGGGTCCTCACAGTTCGCCAAGGCCCTCAGGCCCGCCACACTTTCAGAGTCGTCCTTGTAGTATCCTGTGGTAATGCATATGGCAACCCTGTCAGTAACACTCATACGAAACCCAGCCCCAATCCAATAGAGAGGCCGTAATAATTAGAATAGAGTTTTGGGGCCCATTGTAAGGAACCTCCAAAATAGTATTGGTGATTATTATGGCCCCTATAGTAAATCCTTATACTAGCCCTGACAGTAGCCTTTATAGACCCCTTGTGAGGCCTCCAAACTAGTAAAAAGGTAATTATTAAAGCCCCATACCCTTGTAGATCCCTTATAGCAGCCCTTATAGACCCCTTTCAAGGAACCCTAGCAACCCTTAGGTAATTATTAAGGCCCGAAATCTGAGCTCAGGTGCATGGTTTCCAGGAGTTGCCGCTGCTCGAGGAGCCGTTTGTCCACCTGTGCTTCGGAACTGGTTCGGGTTTAGGAGTTTAAGGTTTTTAGGGGTTTAGGGTTTAGGATTTTTGGGGGTTTAGGATTTCGGGTTTGGGGTTTAGGGCTTTTGGGTTTAGGGTTTGGGGGTTTCGGGTTTTGAGTTTAGTTGCGATTTGAGCTTTTCGCCAGAGACGATGGTAATGTAGGGGCCCAGACAATTACCAATACGAATTTGGGGGGGTTCCTTCCTATAATTGTGGTACAGTATCCCCCCAACACCCTATTCTAATTGTTAAGGCATAATTGTGGTATAATATCCCCCCAATACCCTATTCTAATTGCTAAGGCATAATTGTGGTACAATATCCCCCCAATACCCTATTCTAATTGTTAAGGCCCCTATAGTAAACGAGGCCCTAGCCCTAGCCTTAGCGGAAGACTTGGAGGATTCACAGAGGGTGCAATGCGACTCCATTGCCCGATCTGGCGTCGCAGCCTTTTGCGTTGAGGTTTAGGGTTTATGGTTTAGGGGTTTCGGGTTGTAGGGTTTAGGGGTTTAGGGTTTGGGGGTTCAGGGGTTGAGGGGTTTAGGGATCGTATGTCTCCAGACAAACCAATTGCCAATGCTGCAGTCATAAAGCCAGAACAACCCGATGCCAAGTGGTAGTATTGTTTCTAGCACTACTATCTAATATTGCGATTACTACCACTACTACTACTACTACTACTACTACTACTACTACTACTGCTGGTACTCCTGCTGCTGCTGGTCCTACTACTACTACTACTTCTTCTTCTACAACCACTACCACTACCACTACCACTGCCACTACCACCACTACCACTACCACTATCACTA
>BGNK01002371.1:6138-24961 GCA_003297005.1 Symbiodinium sp. clade A Y106 | reverse complement strand
CACTGCCACTGCCACTGCCACTGCCACTGCCACTGCCACTGCCACTGCCACTGCCACTGCTACTGCTACTGCTACTGCTACTGCTACTGCTACTGCTACTGCTACTGCTGCTACTCCTACTACTACTATTACTACTACTACTACTACTACTACTACTACTACTACTACTACTACTACTAGTACTAGTACTACTACTACTACTACTACTACTACTACTACTACTGCTACTACTACTACTACTAATCCTACTATTCCCACTATTGGTACAATGTCTACCACTACGACGATTACCATCACTATATTACTGTTACGATGACTGTGAAGGTAGAAAGCCCCAGGCTGCCTCCTCGAGCAAGAGCTGGAAGCGATCTTCGAGCAGCTTCTGAAGCAGCGCCATGGCGGCAGAGCGCTCGGAAGCCCTACACCCCTAGGGTTTAGCCTTTTCCCTAAACCCCCCAAACCCTAAAGCTTTGAAGCGCAGAGCGCTTTCGGACTTCCGGAAGCTGTGGGCTGCTTGGGTTTGAGACACGGGGGAAACTCAAAGGGCATCATGATGTAGTCACCGTAGAGTTGTAGCAAAATATACACGAAACCCGAGAACCCCCCAAATCCCCTTTACTGGAGCCCCAATGGTCTGAAGGTGTATTAAAGGGTAGCTGGGGCTCTACCCAGAGAACCCAATACCCCTTAATTAAGGAATATAGCTTAAATCATAATATGAATCCCTTTATTATTTAAGGTATATTCCTTAATTAAGGGGTATTGGGCTCTCTGGGTAGGTAGACAGGTAGACGTGGACCTCTGCTCCTTGACTTGGGCTGCACAGGAGGCGGCGGGGAAGCTGTCGTGCGGTCATCTTCGTGAAAGCCGCGAAACAAACACTTTTAGGGTTTAGGGTATTCCAGGAGCCCCCAGTGCCCCGGGGTTGGGTGGTTTCAACCCTCTCGCGTTAGTCAGGTTACCACATCACCTTTTTGATGTTCTTGGAGCTTTGTTGTGGTTTCAACCTTCTCTCCCCCTTAATGGGCTCTTAGATTCCTCATTAAGAGGTAAATAAGGGCTACGATAAAGGGTAGTTGGGTGGTCTAGGCTGGGTTTTGGGTTTAGAGTCTCCACTTCTTGAGAAGCCACGAACACGATTCCA
The DNA here is from genome assembly GCA_003297005.1 of Symbiodinium sp. clade A Y106. Taxonomy (NCBI): domain Eukaryota; class Dinophyceae; order Suessiales; family Symbiodiniaceae; genus Symbiodinium; species Symbiodinium sp. clade A. The sequence continues at coordinate 23,817 of BGNK01002371.1, read as the reverse complement.
TCACCTGAGACCGTCACGGATGCATGTCCAGCTGCTGAAGCTGTGTAGACGGCCGCAGCACCTTGACTAGCTTTGTGCGAACTCTCTGACATACCCCTGCCTCTGAAAAAGTGCGAGTTCACCCTCAACCCTTCACATCATTGAACAGCCAGAAACCACTCACTCTGCAACATAAACCCTGCCAAAACCCTAAACACCTGAAATTGGAGCCTACCTGTAGTCGAGAAAACCTAACTTTGTAGGGATCCCGTAGACTGGTTTCTATATATATATATATGTATGTATATAAAAAAATTAAAAATATATATATAGTGCCTTAAAAAGAGGTCGGCTTTTGCCGGCCACAATAAAACACCCACACCCAAAACCCCACACCACTACACCTAAAACCGTAAACACGCGACAACGCCGAGCCCCTGGCTGCCCACGGAGCGCTGGCGCGCGCGCTGCTGCGAGCGGGCCCTGCTGCGCTTGGGCTTCCATGCGGCTTAGGGTTTAGGGTTAGGGTGAGGGTTAGGGTTTATAAGCTTTAGGGCCGTTTAGGGCTTAGGTTCCATGACCGGCGTGGGTTTAGGGTTTAGGGGTTAAGGGCTTGGGTTCGGGCTTAACACAGAAGCCTAAACATTGATAAGGCCCCTACATGAGAGATGCTCTGAGTCTGGAGCCATCCTGAAGCAAACGATTAAGCCTGCCTAATCTCTGAAGTCATTACAGCGAACTCAAGCTTAGCATCAACTCCACATGGAGGATCATGGGACCTAGTAAGTAAGGTTATAAGAACCCTAATTGGAGTATAAGTATCTACAAGTATACTTACCCTATTCCAGGACCCTCCTTGTACCCTCAAATAGGGGTATATGGTCCCAAATAAGGGGCACTTAGGGTCTAATAGAGGGTAGATGGAGGGTCCAGGTTTCTAACCCTAGTTACTAAGTCCCATGGTCCTCCAAGCACCTCACAGAGCTTCATCCTCAACCTTCCAAGCCTGGCGCCAAGCAAATTCAAAAGACCCTACCACGCCTTTAGGACATCGACCCCTAAACCACGGTTTAGGGTTTAGGGTTTAGGACCACTAAACCCTAAACCCTAAACCTTACAAAAGGGTTCCATCCTGGGGAATCCTTGGGTATCCTGGACGGATGCCGGCCTGGCGCGCTTGGCGCGGCTAGGGCCGCGGGTGGCCCGGGGCGGAGGCGGGCCCGGAGCTGGCGGAGCACGCGCCTCAGACTGGCTTCATTGATTTAGATTTTTTTGTTTTTTTTGATTTAGGGTGTAGGGTGTAGGGTGTAGGGTTTGGGATTGTGAAGGGAAGCCCGAGCCTCCCAAACCCCCTGAATTAAGGGATATACCTTAAATCATATTAGGGATCCTACTATAATCTATAAGGTATATTCCTTACTTAAGGGGTTTGGGAGTCTCTGGGAATAGGGGGTCTCTGTGGCTGTTAGGGATATGGATCTTTTCAAAAGAGATGGCTTGGAGTACTCTGGATTGTTGGGCCGAGACATCTCATGCGCCTCGACGCTTTATGTTGCCTCAGCGTTCCGCATGGGATTTCAATGAAAGGACACTCGGAGAAGGCCTGTCAACTCAAAGTGGCAAAACACCATGGGCGTGCCCAGACCTTCCAAAATCCCTCAACTCAGGAATATACCTTAAATTATAGCAAGAGCCCGTTTTTGATTTAGAGCAATTTCCTTAATTCCGGGACATAGTGGGATTTTGGAAGGTCTGGGTGGATGCGTCCCGGCGGTGGCTCCGTTGTGCTTGGCTTTCGAAGCTAAGGCCCGGTCCGTTGGGGATTCCCAGGGCGCCTGAAATACCTCAGTCTCGACCCAGAGAACCCAATACCCCGTAACTAAGGAATGTACATTAAAACAGGAGCCCTATTATGATTTAAGATATATTCCTTAGTTAAGGGGTTTGGAAGTCTCTCGACGGAAGGAAAGGAGCGAATTGGGTCTTAGTAAGTACAGTAATATGTACCTGGACTGGGTTAATAAGTACGTAATCATAACCATGTATAGTTGCCTTTCTTGTACCCCAGTTACTAAGTCCCATGAACCTCCCAGTAGACCCTAAACCCTAAACCCTTAAAGGGAGCCCTACTATAGAACCCCTGTAGTACCCTTAAAAGGAACCCAATTGGGGCTTGGCAGCCTTTTAACTGTCTTACGGAGGTTTGTATGCTGGGCTTTTAAGTAACTAGGGAGAAAAAAGTATAAACTTTTATTTCATAAGGGTTCCTTTAAGAAAAAAGTATTAAAGTATGGTACTCCAAAGCCAGGTATGAGTTAGGATTAAGGGACCCTTGGGGATATAGACTCTCCACAAGGTCCCTCTTTAAGACAGTCGGAAGTGAGGTCAAGAAGGGTCCCCTTTGAGGGATCTCCCGAATTCTAGCTTGGATTATACAAAGTAGGCTTCGGGCTGGGTGCTCACATGAAGAGCCAAGATTGTCCACACATGGAAAAAACAGATCCCCAAGCCCTGAACCCTTTCAAAACCTAAACAGGTACCCCTCAAAACCTGAACCCTTAGCCCCAAAACCCAAAAACCTCAAGCCGATAAACTTTACCATCCTCAAACCCCGTAAAAACCAAAACTCTCGACCCTAAAATCTGTATCGCTGGCTCTTGGCTCCACACGAACTCACCGGTCAATTGCTCCTCGAAGGGCTCATCGTGGTAACGGTACCTCGGGATTTGGAGGTTGGAGGCCGAACAAACAAACAGGGAATTTAGGGTTTATAGGATTTATAGGACTTATAGGGTTTAGGGTTTAGGGTTTGCTGTGGAATGGCGAGAAGGCGGCAGTAGCTTCGGTCAAGGTTGTGTCGACCGTGTCAGGCTGTGGCGATGAGCGGCCAAAGCCTAACTCAGTTTAAACCCTAAACCCCTAAACCCTAAACCCCTAAACGCTAAAACCCTAAACCCTAAACCCAATCTTCCGTGCGTGCTTTTCTTTCCCACTCAGCACCAGCCCCTCAAGGCCCCAGAAAGGTTTCAGGGGACAAGAATCCACGAGCCCAGGACACCTTTATCTAATATAGGGGCCTGAATAATTAGAAGAGGTTTTTGACGTATATTATACTATAACTACACTAAGGAGCCGCCCAAATAGTATAGGTATTAATTTATTAAGGCCCCTATAGTAGCCATACCTTCATGACTTAAGGTGCTGTTCGTATTTACCTAGAGTCTCCATTGTAGTTCCTTTTTTGGGTTAACCAGTTTTATGGCTAGGATCCTATAATAGAGATTTTGGTTAACCAAAAAAAGGAACTACAATGGAGACTCTAGGCAAGGAGTAGATAGCGGGCTTCCGAAGTTCATGGGAGATTCCGCTCTCAAGAGTAGTGCGCGCCTGTAGTTTAGCTCCCACCCTAAACTTTAAACCCCATAAACCCTAATTAATCCCCATATCGTCTAAAGCAAGAACCCTCAATATCCTAACCCTTGGGAACCTCCCTAAAGACCTACAGGCCCTAGAGGCCCAAAACCCTAAAACCCGGCACAGAGGAATTGATCCGAGGTTTGGGCGACAGATTCGCTGCCAAGGCCAATTCCCTGTCCATTAACTGGATCACCTGCAAGGCTTCATGGCTTCAGGGCTTTCCGGGCTTTAGGGCCCCGTTGAAGGGATCGAAAAGGGATCTGTAAGGGTACTATTTAGGGTTTAGGGCTTTAGGCTTTTAAGGCTTTAGGGCTTTAGGATTTTGAGGGATTTAGGGTTTTAGGGGTTAGGGGTTTTAAGCGCTTAGGAGTTTAGGGGTTAGGGTTTAGGCTTAGGGTTTAGGAAGCTCGAAGCTGTCCTCTAAATAAATAGCGGCTGGAAGAGGGGTTTACATACGCAGAACTAGGCCCTAAAACCTCAGCACTGAATCCCGAACTCGACAGCGAGGATGCAATGCTGACTGCTCTCAGGTCTATATGCCGTCTACGCCAACTGGAAGCTGGCTCGGGCACATGTTTGCTAAGGCCATGACAGCCTGCGCTCGCCATTTTCTAAACGACAGCAAGCTTTCGTTGAGCTCGTCCATCAGCTCCGGTTGAATAGTTGGAGCATGTCTAGAGGCAGAGGTTTCTGGATCCCGCTTCTGTATTCAAGCTGGCACAGTCTTCATGTCTTAGCCTGTGGGAGTATCATTCATGACATTTACAAAAGCGCGTTCTACAAACAACTTGCAGGGGGCCAAGCCATCCCACGACGGCGCAATTGCGCGAGTCTGCAAGTAAATTGCCGCACTTGAACTCGCTGTACACTGCAAAGGTGAGGGCCTCTTGCACCTCCCTGCAGCGGGAACAGGCGTGGCTAACAAGGTCTGGAGCTGTTAAAGACTTGTGCTGACGATCTTCATTCAACTGCTGCTGTGATACCGCTATGATATCTAATGTAGGAACCTGATTAAGAAATTCGGGGCCTATAACCCCAAAATAGTAGGATTCTGCAGATTCATATGAGGAACCCTAATAAAAACCCAGGGTTTCTTAATCAGGTTCCTACATTACCTCGGTTCTACGGCTCAAATCATCCTCCAGCCCCTAGCCCCTTGGCTGCCCGGGCGGGGGAATCATCAAAGCAGAACGACACAGACCTGCTCCTGCTCAACCCCGATTGCTTCAGAGCTTGGGCGCGAGCCTCTGCGGCGCAGGCTATCGCGTTGGGGTTTAGGGTTTTGGGTTTAGGGTTTTGGGCTTTTAAGGGTTTAGTGTTCAGGGTTTAGGGTTTAGGGTTTTGAGTTTAGGGTTTATAGGGGTTTAGTGTTCAGGGTTTAGGGTTTAGGGTTTTGGGTTTAGGGTTTATAGGGGTTTAGTGTTCAGGGTTTAGGGTTTTGGGTTTAGGGTTTATAGGCAATTTATAGGGGTTTAGTGTTCAGGGTTTAAGGTTTTAGGTTTAGGGTTTATAGGGGTTTAGTGTTCAGGGTTTAGGGGTTTAGGGTTAAGGGGTTAGGGTGGCAGCAACTTATCACACGGCTCTGGGTGCGTTCTGGGAATGTAGCTGGTTCAGGTGTCAGTGCATCGGAGCCCAAAATGAAGATTGCATGGGCCTGACGTATCTCAGGAGCCTAGTTGAAGCCCAGGATAGCTCTGTCCAGATCTGTCCCGAGCCCTAGAACCCCAAACCCGGAAACGCTAAAACCAGACCCGAAACCCTAAAACCGTAAACCCCCAGTAGCGCAAAACTTAATCTGGCCCTCCCAAGACAACTAGAATCCCGAACTAGACCCTAAACCCACAATCCGTAAACCCTGCAGTAAATCCTCAATTCGCTGACCCTACCGTCCCCAAACCCTCAACCAAAAACACCTGCCCCAACAANCCCCCCCCCCCCCCCAACTCCGAAACCCTAGACCCCCCAAACCCCGAAACCCCAAAACCCCTCTTATAGATCCCTTAAGGGATCCCTTAAAGATCCCTTCAAGGAACCCTACACCGCGGAAGGTCTGCACCTGCTTCAGCTCGGAGGCGGCAGCGAGTACGAACTCGGCGATCATCTTGTTCCCAACGGATCGGAATCCCAGGAAGCCAAACCTTGAAAGGTACAGGGTTTCGGTTTAGGGTTCAGGGTTTAGGGTCCTAAGTCCACATCAAGTAAAATGTCTAGGGTTTTCACGAAGTGTGAGGTTTAGGAAGTACTGTTTGGAAATTTTGGGGGTTAAGAAACGAGGGCCTTGTGAATGCGGGTTTAGTGCTTCACGGCTTCAGTGGAATCTAGCCCCAGGGTCTGCAAAGAAGTGGGGCTTTCAAGGGTTTGCGGCTTATCCCCAGAGAGCCCAATACCCCTGAATAAAGGAATATACCTAAAATAATAAAAGGGTTCATATTATGATTTAAGCTATATTCCTTAATTAAAAGGTATTGGGCTCTCTGGGTCTAGGGTTTACGGTTTAGTCTCGTGGAGGCCAAAGAGGATCATGCTTTGCAAGTCTATCCTTGCGGCGGAGCAGCTTGCACCCGTGGGCACCACGACGCCTTAGCTGCTTCTGCCCTGCATTCACTCGTTCAGCCAGCACAAGATGGACTAAAAACTCTCGGCCCTCTGTTCATCCCAGTGTGGCAACCGGCTCAAGGCTGCCAAGTCTGGCATGACATGCGACTGCTGCTGGAACTGCCTGAACCAAACTGCCGGCAAAGGTGCAGATCTGCCAATGCAAGATAAGGGTTGCTCTCAATTTCTGCGCGATGGTCCTGGCTCAAGCAGACTGAGCATCAATTCCAATGCCCTCAGTGAAAAGCCTCCGCCAAAGCCTAAATCAGTCCTAAACCTAAACCCTCTTGTTTGCCAAAGGCCAAGCATCCTCCACGTTGTCCCAGACAGAGATGGGATCATCCCGCCTTGGAACGCAACTTTCCAGGCGATTCGAAGCCAGCTTGCTGGATGAGCCCAGTAAACCCCAGTACCAATAATTCGAATAGGGTTTGGTCGTGCATCATATTCGAACCTAAGACGGACTACAAGTGAATAGTATCTCTCCTTACTATAAAAATAGTCCCACAGAAGACCCCATAAACGTCGGAAAACTCGTCACCAGACACGACTCATGCGGGACCAAGATAGCAAACGAAAAAACTTCTTCGAGACTTCGGCCCACTAAAACATAGGATCCTACGTTACCCCAATGCATCCAAAGAGCGAGTTGACGAGCAAGCAAGGCAGGTCCACATCCTGGGTTTGGGGTTTAGGATGGCCCCCAAAGCACATTCCAATTCTTGAGGCCACTATGCTAAGCCCCTGTAAAACCCTCATAAAACCCTATCAAACCCTCTGTAACAAAGCCCTCCAACACTCTCTTCAGCCCTCCAACACCCCATAAACGGCAGGGCTCGGGGGTCCACATCCTACGTCTGAGACCTTCCACTGAAATGCTCGGCTGCGGATTGGAGTTTGGAGTTTTAAAGTTTTCTGTTTAAATCCATAGCCCCCTTTCTCCGCAAGAAGACTCACTCACACTGAGCGTGCACTGTACGTACTGCACTTTGTTCAGCACTCTACTTCAACCTTTCACTCAGGGCTTCGGGTTTAGGGTGTGAGTGAATGCCGGTCGGGCCGGTGTTTCCCACCACACTGTTGTGCGCAAGCCTGCCTGGATTGCGTGGGCAAAAAGTTTATGGGTCTTTCAGAGGCTATGACGCCCGGCGTGAGCCTGCGCACACGTCCTGGAAGGTGTTGGAGTAGGAGGGACATCAAACTAGGGCCTCGGGGCCTCAGAGGCGGGCAACAAGTCAAGCCAAGCACCGGGAGTGGTGGCAAGCCGTAGACCACTGAAGAGCACCGACCAGTCACAACAGAACTGAACGTGGGCCCACCAGGACTCGTGCGTCAGGTTGTGGTCCCAATGTGGCGCGCGCACAGTCCTGCACTTCCTTGACCTTGTGTCGTTGCAAAATCGGGAGAGGCCCTTGGGGACAAGGGGATCCAGCGCGTGATCGACCCGAGCAGAGAGAGGACCTCAACACGCTGGAAACCCAAAGACTGAGCGAGGCCATCGCAGTCAGCACCACCAAACATGGAGCTTTTGCATCACAGCTGAACCCGAAGGCGTGGTCAAAGGAGCCACTCTTACCAAAAGCGAACTCCAACGGAGTGGTGTCAATAGGCTCCTAAGCCACAGAGCGAATGAGCGTGCGATCATCCTGGTAAGCCAGAGATCACACCAGACGTGCTGGAGGCCGAAGTGCGCCAAAACGGGCTGAGCCAGTTCAAAGCTGACGCTGTGGAAAAATTTGGCAGGGTCAGTCTGCACCCCGGTGCGCGTGCCCGTACGGAGGGCCGCCACCACCAAGCGGTGTGCATCCGCAGTGCCTCGGCCAGGGAGGTCGCCCACATCGCCAGGAAGTAACCAACTCTCCACCAAGAGACGAAGAGCTCGCACGACCTGCCGACAACCTGCCCTCCAGCAGACAGCCGTAAGCCCAATGGGACGAAACCCACCTTGAGGTTTAGGAACCACAGCAACTTTGCTGTCTTTCCAGACCGTGGGACAACAGCCCTCGTGCAGAACAGTGTGCCAAAACACAGAAAAAGCTCGCCACCACTCGGGAGGAAGCAACAGCAGTGCAGCAGCTTCAAGACCATGAGGGTCAGGGGCTTTGCGAGTCATACACCAAATATCAAACCCACGACGGCGCTCCGACCCAGCGCAGCAGACAAGTCACGTGCAAGGTGGAGGTTGGCACGGTCGCGCACCTACCGGTAGTTATCGTAATTCTAATAAAAATAAAAAGAACGGCAAAAAACAATGGAAAAATGAAACAATCGTAATATGACAATAAATAATAGGGCGGAAGATGGGGACCCGAATGTGCCGGCGGCCCTAAAGGCTGGTGCGTCAGCATACTCTCGTTTGCACTCCTGCAAAGCAGATGGGTGGGTACAGTTTAGGGATTAGGGTTTCACGCCTATTCACGGAAGTTGATTGGTTTCCGGGGACGGGTAATCCGTCAGTGCTTGCGTGGATCTTGCGGTGGACGGAGTGCTTGCAGCGAAGCCTGCTTTTCGGCCGGCTTATGGCGGCCCGACCCGACCCTTTTTTCCCAGGCGGCACCCTAAACTCATTTCAAGCCATCCGCATCTTTTGTGCAAGGCTTTCTTATGGATTTACGAAGCTGCGCGGGCATTGAGCCCACAAACGTTCCTGTGCCAGAAGCCATCCCGGAGGACCCCTGGATTTTCTTTCGTCCGGGAGGAGCCACCAAAAGCCCAGAATTTGGCACCTGACGCGCAGAATCCTCGTGACATTCGTTGTTTTTGCGCTAAATCCGAGCCTTTCCAAACAATAGATTAAAACAGCCCCCCCCCAAAACGCACACGCTCAGAAGCGCCGGTTTAGGGTTTGTGGTAATTTATCTATGTTCTATTGTAGTATTGGCGTACCCAAAGGGACAGGCCTGTCCCAAAAAGAGAACAGGTCCACGTGTGTGACACCACGTACGTGCTAGTTGTCCAGCTCACTCAAAGGCATGCAGCCCGGGTAAGGAGGGAGTCGCAATAGTAGCCAGGGGCGCTTAGGCCGGAGTTTAGGGTTTAGGGTTTGGGGCCTTTCAGATAAGGTCTCGGGCTGAGGGTTTAGCGATGTTTAGGGTGGGTGTCCTCTGTCTGTGGCAGCAAGACCTGGTAAGAACACAATGGACCTTGGTACTGAAGCACACCAATACAAAGCCGAGTTCTGAGAAACATTTGCACTAGGTGGTAACACAGAAGCATGTGGAGCCTTATTCCCGTCGCATAAATTGCATAACGGCTGCCTCGCTGCATCACGGCAGACTGGCTATCGAAAAGCTGATGCCCCGCTTGCTGGGCAAACACCAAGTGTTACCCCTAGCATACTCTACTGAAACACCCTTCCCTGCCCAAAAAGGCTGTAGTGCCGGCACAGCTCTCCGAGAACAGACTGCTGCTTGTCACGCCACTTCTTTCTGCAGCCGAAGCCTGGGATGAGCTCAGTTTGCCAAACTTCGCGCACAAGGAAACAATGGTGTAAGCAAGACACAACATAGAACGAGGGAGAGAGAAGGAGAGAGAAGAGAGAGCTTGAGAGAGCTAGAGAGGGGGGAGAGCAGGGACAAATGCCAATGCTCTTGGCTCTGCCTGCGAGCTTTGTGACGTCGTAGTACACCTCCATGAAGCTGCGCGTCGGGCTCATCGCGGCCTGTTGTGCGGATCAGGGACTTTGGGTTGGAAGCCCGGAGACGAGGCAGAGTCGTTGCATTGTTTGGGATGTGCTCCGTGAAATGGTCTGACACACAAACAGCTACTTAACATCATCGCCGTCATCAGGATCACCAGCAGAAGCACAACTGCAATCCAGAGCGTGATCCTTATCTGGAAACTATCGATCAAAGGGATCCAGAGGTCCCTTTGATGCGTCCAGATCCTATTGGCTGAATGTCGCCGATCGAGCTTCCCTGCAGCTGGCAAAGCTGTCAAGGCAGGCTCTTCAATGACCTTGACGGCTTCCCATCATCGCATGCATTGGGAAGAGTTGCTGCCAAATGCATCGCATGAGCACGGCCCTTGCACACCTGTGGAAACATGAGTAGACCCAACCCCTAAACCCTAAACGGGGGGAGGGCGTCCCCTAAACGGGGGGGAGACCCACCATCTGGGTCGGCAGAGACCAGGACTATCGATGTACTGCTATGACGACGTGCGGATATGTCGACTGTTTGGGTTTAGGGGCTTTTTCTGATACCCTAAATGGATGTTCCAAAAATTAAACCTTCCTCTTGAAGGATAGGCAGGAGGAGGCCTCGACGACCTGCGCGCAGGTGCGTGACTTCTGCAACCATGTGGCATAGTGCCGGAAGACGTACTGATATCCTTGGATGTCAGAGCTTCGTCATACCTGGAGGATCATGGGACTTGGTATTAGTATTGGCTCGCCATAGTAAGGGAGGGAGGCTATTTCCTACATCTACAAATGCTGGTGTTGGTATTGGTATTCGTGTTAGTATTCGTGTTGGTATTAGTATTAGTATTAGTATTCGTATTCGTACTAGTATTTGTGTTAGTATTACGTAGTACTAGTATTAGTATTAGTACTCTTGTTATTGTTGTTATTCTTATTATCATAATTATTGTTATTGTCTCGATTGGTGTTACTACTATCATTATTACCGTTATTATGTCAGAGCTTCACCATAATGCTAGACTCCGGAAGCCTGGCAAGGAAACGCAGCGGACCATCCTTGTCCCCTAAACCCTAAACCCTAAGCCCTAAACCCCTAAATCCTAAACCCTAAACCCCTAAACCCTAAACCCTAAACCCCTAAACTCTAAACCCTAAAGCCTAAACCCTGCATTGATGGACTGCTGCAAGGTTTGCACATATGCTCAGTTTCTCATCTGTGAACCAAACTCAGACCTTGGTTTTTTCATAGACTCCGAAACCCCTTAATTAAGGAATATACCTTAAACTACAACAGGATCCCTAATATGAGTTAAGGTATATTCCTTACCTCCCTTACAGATCCCTTTAAAGATCCCTTTAAGGAACCCTTAAAATAAAGGAACCCTTGATAGATCCCTTTAAGGAACCCAAAAGGGAACCCAAGAGTTAAGGTATATTGCTTAATTAAGGGGTAAGGGAGTCTCTGGTTCCCCATCGCCCCACGACAAAAGCTGAGCACACCGCGAAATGCTATGTCCAAGGCCTCAGAAACACAGCACGCTGATATAGTTGTCAGAGCAGGCGCCGTAGCCTTCCCACAGTTCTGAGAAATTCAGGAAAGTGGCAAAGAAGAAAGAGGCAAGGAGTTCCGTGCCCTCCCTCCCTTCACCTCCCCGCTGTCCTTGTTTCCTGCTCCTCGCTCGCGAGAGGCTATGTCTATTGATTTCTCGATGTTTCAACGTCCAGATCCTTCTGATACGAGACAAGGAGACGAACCGAAAGTCAGAGGCAAACCAGCAGGAGAGACCCTCAGCCCTGAACCCTAAACGAACAGGAGAGGCAGAGAGAGAGAGAGAGAAACACAAAACTTGGAGGGAGCGAAGCGAGCATCCATTCTGGAGAGGATCAGGAAGGGCTCGGTTTCTGTGTTTTTTTGTTGTTTCGGAACGCCTTTATCCGCACACCCTGCACAGACAGGCAGGCACTGTTAAGCTACCTTGAGCTGCGGGGTTAAGGGTTTAGGGCTTAAAGTCTACCTAGAGACTCCAATATCCCTTAACTAAGGAATATACCTTGAATTATAATAGGATCCCTAGTATGATGTAAGGTATATGCCTTAATTAAGGGATATACCTTGAATTATAATAGGATCCCTAGTATGATGTAAGGTATATGCCTTAATTAAGGGATATACCTTGAATTATAATAGGATCCCTAGTATGATGTAAGGTATATGCCTTAATTAAGGGATATACCTTGAATTATAATAGGATCCCTAATATGATGTAAGGTATATTCCTTAATTAAGGGATCTAAGTAGGAGGGCTGAGGTGTTGGGGTTTAGGGTTGAACCGGGTAGTGATGGCAACCGCGGAAGTAGAGCCATGTTAAGTAGGGGAGAGATCGGCTGTGGAGGACACACCCGGTTGGCCAGTCCACCTTCCCATATTTAACATTTCTGAAAAGAGAGAGAGAGAGAGAGAGAGAGCGAGCACGAAGTCTCACCCTTAGCTCTTCTGGGTCCCTTCCTGGCGCCCTCGTCCGTTGATCGAACAGGAAAGAAAGACATGGAGCCAAAATTGACAGAGAGAGAAAGAGAGACGTGGGGCAAACCAATCTTTCCATAACCCCGGATGGGTTTTGGGAATAGAGAGAAGGAAGCAAGAGGCCCCAGGACGACATTATGCTCAGATGTTTAAGGACCCTTTAGGAAACTCAACAAGTAACCAAGAGCCTCGCCTGCTGGGGCCCCACACCCAACAAAGGAACCCTTAAAGCCTTAATGAACCCAAAATATCGCCTGGGGCGCCCACCCAACAGTATGGTCTCGGCACTCTGGCAGGAGCCTTGTCTATGCAGTAGCCGTTGTCGTAGCTGACCTGGCAGATTACAGCCCTGGATTTAGGGGTTCAGGCTGCCTGGCCCCAAGTACATACAAAAAAGAGGGGTGCTTAGGCATCGATAGTTTTCTTGAAAGGATGGTACGGTTGTTTTTCAAGAAAAAGCAGACGAGATTCCATGAGAGATTTTGCAAACATACATACGTTTTACCAGAGGCTTGTAATGGATCTCACTCTAAGCTCTGAGGGACCCTCTTCGTCTAATACCGGGGATTCTTTTCTGACAATAAGGAACTGGAAGGAACAGTATTACTGCATATCCAGCCTTCTGTATCAATGTCGAGATTGGTTCGGAAAACCCCTGGTTCTTCAGAGACGAAGTGTGGGGGTTCCGACAGAACTTGTAGCTGTGAATTGGACGGTGCAGCACGACATGATCAAAGCCAAAACAAAGTCCTGAGCTGTAGCAATCATACTACTAGTATTTCGAGTACCCTTTAAGGTATAGTAATTTGGCCCCTGCAGCTTTCAGCAGAGTGTGAGGCGCACCACGCAGAGGAGTCGCGGAATTGTCTTGGACAATCCACCCTCAGCATCCTGTCAGGTTGCGTCGCTTCCACTCGAACCCAGAGAGCCCAATACCCCTTAATTAAGGAATATAGCTTAAATCATAATATGAATCCCTTTATTATTTAAGGTATATTCCTTAATTAAGGGGTATTGGGCTCTCTGGGCACACGAACTCCGGTCGGAGCTTTCAAGGCTTCAGGGGGCTTTTTAGTTCGACATTGGGGGCCGAGGGCTTCAGGGGTATAGGTCTTTAGGGTAAAGACAGAGTTGGTGAAGTCAGCCAGCGAACTTCGAACGAAGCACATAATCATACATAATCAATCCATCCATTCCTCTCCGAAAACCTGCAACGGCAAACTTGGAAGTCCTTTGCCCACGCAGATAGGTGAGCGCGGACAACCGCGTATCGCACTGCAAAACCTCCAGGCTCTGCATGTCTTGACACTACTATTGAACAAGATCTTGATAATAGTAGTGACAACGACAGTGATGATGACAATAACAGTTAGTAACAATGATATCAATAACGAAAATGCTAACCATCATCATATTCATCTAGACACTCAAATTAATTGAATAGTCATATTAACCGTCATGCTACTATTCTTATTCTTGTGAGTATGAGCATGAGTAGTGGTATTCGTGTTCGTATTAGTATTCGCATTCGTACTAGTAGTACTAGTATTAAGGAGAAGAATGACATGATAACAATAACGCCAATAATGATAATGTATTAAGGCCCCTACACTAAACCCCTAAATCACGCAAAGCTGCAGGAGCCGCAGGAGAAACCCACAAGCGCCACCGGGCGCCCGGGGTAACGGCGACCGACCTCCAAGAAGACCTCGTCCAGGTCCTGCACACTTAAAGCTTCACGAGACTTAGTAACTAGAATAACTACGGTTATGAACAAGGTAACTATACTTATAATTACTTTTTAACTAAATACTACTAAATATAACATGAGACTTAGTAACTATGATAATTAAGGTTGTATAAAAAGTAACTATACTTACACAACCAACAATGACCCCAGCTTATGTATCTGTACTAACTATACCCATGTAGCTCCAAGCAAGCCATTCGAATTTTAGGGCTTGGGTTCTTCGATTTTTTTTGCGGGCTCTGGGTTTAGGGTTCAGGGTTTAAGGTTTAGGGCTGTTCGATTGGGGGGCGGTTCAAGGCTTCCGGTTTAGGCCCTTTCAGGGTTGAGGGGTTAGCCAGAACCCCCCTAGGTACCCTTTAAAGGGCTCTAATACTTCTCTTAACAGTGGCAATTTGGGGCTACAATAAAGGGTAGTTGGGGTAGGAGGGCCTTTGTGGTCAAGGGCTTTAGGTTTCTCAGGGCCTGAGCTTTGTCTTTAGGGGTACTTGGAGGGGCAGGGGACTTAGTAAGTCGTTTATAGGTAGGGTTATAATTGGGGTAACTCCATTTAGGGTACTTATAACTCTACTTATAACCTACNGGGGACTTAGTAAGTCGTTTATAGGTAGGGTTATAATTGGGGTAACTCCATTTAGGGTACTTATAACTCTACTTATAACCTACTTACTAAGTCCCCTGCCCCTCCAAGTAGGGTTTAGGGTTTTGGAGCTTGACGCGGTGAATCGAACTGATGATGTGTTGTAAAGGGTTCGGGATGGTTTGCTCCAGGCGTTCCGAAGGACATGGGCAGTTCTCTGAATTCGGATCCCTTTCAGGGTCCTTTCTATCAGGGTGACGTATTGTTTTGGGGACCTGAAAAGGGACCCTAACTTTCAGAACTACCGACATGTAGTCTCGTGGGGATCGTAGAGCTGCTGAGACGCTGGCAGAAATGGCCAGCACGAAGTCCGAAACGAGCAAATTTGGCAAATAGACAAAGATAGTAACTACAGCTACCTGCTAGCTTCCTTTCCAGGACCTTGTACCCTCAAATAGGGGTATATGGTCCCAAATAAGGGGCATTTAGGGTCGAATAGAGGGTAGATGGAGGGTCTAGGTTGCTGAAACTTTGCCCAAATACCTGGGATCCTATAAACCCTAAACCTGAAGGCCGAAACCCTTGAAACCCCAAGCCCTATATGGGAGTTTCCGAAAATGGGGGACCCTAATCTAGTACCCTATTTAGTAGGATCCTTATTCTAAGGACCCCAAGATAAGGTACCCCCTAATTTTCGGAAACTCCCATATGAAAGCCCCGAACCGAAAAACCCTCCTCGTCAATTCCGTAGAGAGTCATCCGGGCTGTGTCGACCTCCAACTTCAAGCCGCCGTAGCCGCGACGGTTCATCACCCTTAGGTGGGCAAGGGTTTAGAGGTTTAGGGGTTAAGGGTTTAGGGGCTTAGGGTTTAGACGTTTAGGGCCCTAGGGTTTAGGGGTTTAAGGTTTGTGGTACAGGTTTTAGGGTCTGCAAGAGTGCCATAAGAGTACTAGTTACTGGAAGGGTTTCGAGGTTTAGGG
Source organism: Symbiodinium sp. clade A Y106 (assembly GCA_003297005.1). Classification (NCBI taxonomy): domain Eukaryota; class Dinophyceae; order Suessiales; family Symbiodiniaceae; genus Symbiodinium; species Symbiodinium sp. clade A. Next base: position 8,350 of record BGNK01002371.1, on the reverse strand, counting down.
CTCCTTTAGTGGCTCCTGTAAGGATCTACAAGGGGACTACAACGGTACTATTAGGAGGTTTAGGGATTTTCGGTTTCAGGGCTCCTTGATTCCCTCACAGGATCCGAAAGGTACCATGGGGTCTCGGGTTGCCCAAGGGTTTCAGAGTTTGGGTTTAGGGTTTAGGGTTTTAGGCTTTAGGGTTTAGGGTTTAGGGTTTAGGGTGCGATCATCACTCTGAGGTGCGTTCGCATGGAGAGTCATGTGCCAAGCTTATTAGGGTTCAGGGTTTGCCAAACAAATGGAGGGGCGGATGGTGTGCTGGCCAGATAGTTGCAACTGCGGAAAAAAAGCTTGCCGCTGAGGATGTGTGGAAAAGTCTCTCCTCGCTAGTATATCCAGACATGGCCCTTCGAAGATTAGTCACATACGGTGGCGTAATACAAGGGCCTTAATATATTTAGAACAGGGTTGGGGGACCCGCTATACCATATACTTATAATAAGGAATCCCAAGATAGTATTAATTGGTAATTATTTATATACAGTATTACTCATGCACAGCAACCGAAGCAGGATCCAACGAGCCTGCTGCACACTGTTGCGCAAAGGATCAGTTGGCCTACTTTCTCACCCACCTGCTGCACACAGGGCATGCAGAGATCACATTGTCTTCTGCCCAGGCTTGGAATGTGCTGGCTGTGGACTCATCCTGTCGCCTTCGGGATCCACTTTCAGGCAGGACGCCTGCCATGGCGCCAAAGGCTAAAGGACAACACACGGCAGCACAAAATTGGCAAAACCCGCCACTTAGTAGCGGTACGTGTCCGGCTTGAAAGGCCCCTCAACAGGCACGCCGATGTAGTCGGCCTGCTCCTTGCTCAGCTTCGTCATGCTGGCGCCCAGCGACGGCAGGTGGAGTGCNTTAGTAGCGGTACGTGTCCGGCTTGAAAGGCCCCTCAACAGGCACGCCGATGTAGTCGGCCTGCTCCTTGCTCAGCTTCGTCATGCTGGCGCCCAGCGACGGCAGGTGGAGTGCGGCCACCTTCTCATCCAGCTTCTTGGGCAGCAGGTACACATCGTTCTTGTAGTTCTTTGCCTTGGTGCAGTTCTCCAGGATGTCTAACTGCGCCAGCACCTGGTTGGTGAAAGAGCAAGACATCACGAAGGAAGGGTGGCCGGTGGCGCAGCCAAGGTTCACCAGGCGGCCGGAAGCCAGCACGATGACGCCGTGGCCATCCGGGAAGACGAAGCGATCCACCTGCGGCTTGATGTTCTCCACCTTGATGCCCGGGCACTGCTCCAGATCCTCCATGGCGATCTCGTTGTCGAAGTGGCCGATGTTGCACACGATGGCGTTGTTCTTCATCTTCTTCATGTGCTCCTCGCGAGGTGCTGACTTGCACTAGTCTACGGAAAAAAAGCTACAGAAAGGAACATGCACAAGCATGACACTTGCTTACCATGACGTTTGCATAAAACTAGGGGTTGGGACAGGTGGTGCAGGCTCCAGGGTGATGATCTTGAAGTTGCCAGTGGCGGAGGTGAAGATGTCCACCTCACCCACGCACTCCTCANTAGGGGTTGGGACAGGTGGTGCAGGCTCCAGGGTGATGATCTTGAAGTTGCCAGTGGCGGAGGTGAAGATGTCCACCTCACCCACGCACTCCTCAAGGGTCACGACCTGGAAGCCCTCCATGCACGCCTGCAGCGCGCAGATGGGGTCGATCTCAGTGATCAGCACCCGTGCGCCGGCTCCGCGCATGGCGAAGGCGCAGCCCTTGCCCACATCGCCGTAGCCGGCCACGAGGGCACGCTTGCCGCCGATCATCACGTCGGTNGCAGCCGTACACGTTGTCGAACTTGCTCTTGGTAACGCAGTCCTGCTGCGGTTTTGCGGGCAGAACAGCAATTAATTGTGGAAGCAAGGTTTTCTAAGAGCAAGAATCACAAGAGCAAAACGCAGTCGTTGACGTTGATGGCCGGGAAGAGCAGCTCGCCCTTGGCCGCCATTTCGCGCAGGCGGTGCACACCGGTGGTGGTCTCCTGGTTGGCGCCATACGCCCCAGAGCCAGCACCCAAAAATGAGGAGAGCCCCGAAGCCCCAAAACCTTCGCGCTTTCACAAATCGCTCCGAAATCCCGACACCCAGCACCCAAGACCCGCAACGTCTCCTCGCTGACACCCTTGCACTTGGCCGCCATGCGGGTGTACTTGGTCTTGTCCACCTGGAT